>FIZR01009301.1:0-58712 GCA_900060175.1 Ferrisia virgata
TTGAAGTTCGGATACGACATTTCATGAATACTTTTTTACTCTTTCTTTTTCCTTTTTTTTTTTTTTTTTTCATTCTTGTTCAAAACGTCGCGTCGCGTCGTCTGTAAAATGTCTTCTAATCCTAAAATAAATAATTGTTTGTTTAACTTGAACATTCTCGTTTTCAAGCCGTAAATTATAATTTCGTGTACTTATTTACCTACGATGGTTTTTGTATATAGTATTAATTATTTATCAGCATTCAATTTGTGTTGTTTTTCTTTCAAAGTTTTAATGATTCATTTTAGTAGTATGTTGAAATGTTTGAAAAATTTTGTGACGATATTTTACCTTATTAAGAAAAAGTTTTAAAATATTCTGCTTAGAATTGTGATAATTTGAGTTGGATGAAGGTTTGATGAGTTCGTCGACCTGGTCATTCTGCGATTAATTTAAAATGAAATAAGTTTTTGCGAATTTAGCCCCTCAGCACCTCCTCTCTCCAATTTGGATATACTCAATTTTGACCCGAGGTCAACCCTACAGTGGAATATTAAACCCGCCGTAAATCTAGGCATATTTTCTAAATTTGATCAATTTTGGGTCGGTACTAAGCTGAGGAAATGATTTTTAGTTTCGCGGAAAAAAATTGAAATAAATATCTAACATGGCCAAAAATGCTCGTAGTAGTATTCTAGGACCCCATGGATTTTGTGAAATCCCCCTCCCCCCGCGCATCCACGCGCACCATCGATGCCGAATTCTAATTTTGGCGACCCTTAAGCACTTGAAAAGAGCATGTTTAAAAATTTTTCAATTCAAATTTTTAGCTATCGAAGTTAAATTTTCAATTTTTACTGAATTATTAAAGTTTTTTTCCCTTGCGTAATACAAATAACGTGTGAATCATTAATAAATCTTTGAAAATTTGTAAAAAAAAAAAAAAAAAAAAAAAAAAAAAAAATTCCCAACTTTACCATTTTTTTTTAAAAATTTTAAAAATTTTAAAAAAAAAAAAAAAAAAAAAAAACAGAAAACTTCCCAACTTTACCATTACTTTTTAAAATATTGGATATAACTTTCTGCGCTGGTATGACTAATTTTGGTGAATAAATTTTGAGGTGACATTTAAAATTTTCAGTCAGACATTAACAACACTATTGTAACTCGTGTCTTTTGCGTACATGAGAAATCGAAATTCGAGTAAAAATATTGGTTCATGGTGTTAGGATGAAAGTCTTAACCAAAATTTTAGCTATCGAAGTGCATTTTTCGATTTTTTTTTTTACAAAATATAAAAAATTATACATTTCCGAGAAATAACTTCAATATGTCTAGAAAAAACGACGTAATCATTACGCGAATGCGCTCAGATCATTCTCTTCTGACACACTCCTATCTCTTGAATAAAAACTCTCCTCCCTTATGTCCAACGTGCAAATGCCAAATCACCATAACTCATATACTCTTCGAATGTCCCAAGTATCACCGAGAAAGAAACCTATTTCTCACATCAAACGATCCTGTAGAAGTCCTGGCTGATGATCGTCAAAAAATTCAAAATCTACTATCCTTTGTTACCAAAAACTGGACTAAAACCCCTTCTTTAAACAACTACTCCTTCAATACGTCTCTGACCTCCGTTGCAGAACATGGCGTTAAATAAAATAAAAAACAATATATATATATATATTTTCAGTTCATATTTTAATTTTACCTATTACCTGGTGTAGGAAAATTATTTGAAAATTCTCCAAAATTCTAGAATGCAACTTCGTCTGCTGAAAATTCAGATCTATTTTTATTTTACGTGCTCTTTTCAATTTTCTATCCCGTAGTTTCATCAAAATGGAAGTGTTATTAGTTCATATAGTCCCCTTGTAAGGCAGATGGTTCGATATTTTTTTTTTTTTTCAAAAATTGAAATTTAATGGCCTTGCTGTTGCAGTTGTACACCGGCTGGCGGGGCTCCAGTAAACGTAGTCTATGCTGTGTTTTCTTTGAAAATTTGAAAATTTACGACTGCAAACCTTTAAAATTTTCTAATAATGGAGAAAAAAACTTTTTCTGAAAAATACCTATTTACGTGTAAAAATACAATATTTTTAACCGATAAGTTTGAGTGATGCGGATACAATAATTTTTAAACTTGTCCAATTTCTCATTTCATATAATATGCATTACGTATGCTTGGAGCTTTTTTGGTAAACAGCACACGGATATGTATGTTATTTAGATACCTATAGATATTGATTCGAAAAATAACGACTAACCAGAGCCCGATACGCACCCATCTAATGCGCTGCTTTTTATAAATCGTTATAAGAATGTAAAATTTCTATACTTACTCGTATGTACATATAGATACAGTGGTTGCAGTATATATATATATATATATGTATGTATGTATGTACCATGTACCTATGTAGAAAATAAGTAAATCGTTTTCGTTGCATGAGTTGACCTGTACTACGTAGTACATACGTAGCGTACATGTTTTTACTACTTAGTATGCTTATTTATCGATGTTTTTTCACTGAAAAAGCTATAGCCACCGTTACGCTATACTTCAATGTACATGTACGTAGGTAAGATAGGTACTATACAAGTTACCTATACCAAATTATTCTAAAGCAGTCGCGCTATTTCGTTGAAAATATTACTAGATGGTACTGCAGTTCTATCATAAATTTATGTTGAAGAACGAATAATGAAAAAAAAGGAACCTCAAGGGTCGAACGGTATAAGAAAAGAAGCGAATTCTAGAATAAGAAGAACACGAAGAAGAAACGTTGGGAAAGGAAAAAAATCTCTGAGAAGGAAAAATGTGGTATGAGAGGAATATCGTGAAAGAAAATAGAAATAGTAAAAATGCAGAATGAAATTTTAACAAAGAGAAATGGAGCGAATAATTTTCTGAAAAAAAAAAAAAATCTATATTAGCATATGAAAGCGAGTATGTCTCGACGGAAAAGCCTTTTTCAATTATTACGTACAAATTTAGTATCGCGGACAAAACGTATGTATGTAGTATGTACTGTGTACTATGTATGTACCATGTACCTCCCAATATACATATCTGACATTGTGAATTCAGAATCGAGCTCTATCTGAAGTATATTTTCAGCGAAGAAATGTTGAATAAATTGTGAACTTCCATACTCATATACTTATGCATCGGAAAATTTTATATACGGTTGCAAGTAATGAGCGGTAAGAGATGTGTGTGTGTGTGTGTGTGTGAGTGGAACATAAATCTCGTTCGAGACTTCGTTCAGTCTAAAGAGCCGATCGATACGATCGTTTCATTTTTTTCTTCTCCTCTTTTTTTTTTCTGGTCGAGGAAAATATGCGATAAGTTGGTATTTTAGATTCCATTTTCGTCTGTAAAGAAATCTTTTCTTTTCGACGAGATTTCGAGGTTTATTTTCGTTTGGTGATGTTTTAAGCCGGTTATAACGTAATGCAACGTATAGCTGACATGTAAGAGAATTGACCTTACACTTGAGGCATATCGACTAATGCCAATGATGTGTTTAATGACGAGACTATCGAAAATGGGTTTTTTCCTAAGCTGACTTGATTCGACGTAAAGTTTATTTCTTCCTTTTTATTTTGCTTCCTGAAGCGATTCATTAGATTTTGAAATATCCTCAACGCCGTTATCATCGATAATGGCCTAAAAATAAACGATAAATCCGGTAATTCACTACTTATATTTTTCTTAATGTTGATATTTTCTGGCAACCTAAACGACTTATTTTTTAACGTTCATGCGCATCACATTTTTACTCGTATCTATCTATACTCGTATTTTACGATATTGCGCCGAGTGAAAATGATTACGTTATATTGAAATCTTACATGTATTTGTTGATGGAATTTTGATATTTTTTTGGCAGTTTTTTCCTCCCTATATTCAGGGCCGTAGCAACATCAAATTAATAGAAGGAGGGGAGGGGGAGGCTACCTCGAAAATGCCAACTTGGGTACATAAATTTATCAGCTAAATAGGTAAATAATGAAAAAAGGATAAAATATGACGCTGGTGTACGATCGATGTAATATCAAGTGTCAATGTCGAGCGGAGGGAGAGCGAAAATTTGAAAAAAGAAAGCTCCAAATATGAAAAAACTGAACATTTTCCGTTTTTCACAGATTTGATACTGCACATATGTATATTTCTGAAAAAATACTGTTCTATAATTTGTATTTGAAATTAATTAGAACCGTTGGCACATTCAAGACTTTTTTTGGGGAGGACTAGAATTTGAAAAAAATAATAAATGAAGAGTTGGTAATGTTAAGAAAATGGAGATATTTTAAGATATATGAAAAGAGAACAGTTTAGAAAAGACGTTTTTCAGCTCCAATTATTTCAAATAGGTTACAAAATTGATTTTTGAAAAATTTTTGGGAAGGGAGCTATAACCTAAGGTGTGTCAAATTTTTTTTTTTTTTTTGGAAATTTGCAAACGACGGATGACCCTGAAATAATGTGGTAAAAATTTCAGACCCCTTACTCAATTTTTTTAAATTTGCAAAACACACAAAAAATTTTTTAAATAATGAAAATTTTTGTTGTAAATTTTTCCCAAAAACAGAATTATTATACATTATTTGAACTCTAAATAATCATTAGCGACAAGTTTTCACCATTACCCTTCTTTTCAAACGTTCTTGAAAATATCACTTTTTGCATTTTTTCACGATTTTCTGAAAAGGTACGACGGAATTTTTTTTGAGAAACGCCCTCCTGAAATGAATGTAGGACATCAAAGTGCAATGGTTCAATTTTATTCCTCATAAACAATTTTTCAATGGTTTTTTCGTGTTTTTTAAAGAATTTTTTCACATTATTAAAATTTTTTTTTCAGTGAATTCCAAGTTAAATAGATCAAGTACACTTACCTTTGTCAATCTCCATTTTTGCCCTTTTCAAGGCTTTTCAATTTGTATTCCAGCATATAAAAATACATTATAAATGGTTCGAATAAGAGAAAAAAAAATGAAAAAATACCTTTGAGAATCGAAAATAGATGAAATGTGTCCCTTGTAATGAATTTTTTTTTTTTGAAAAATCATTCTAATAATTTTTAAGGAATTTATTTTAAAATACGTAAAACAATACCTTTTTTGAGTAACTTTAAAAAATCCTCTGTAGGCGATAAAATTAAAATATTTCACTTTTAGATCTAAAATTTATGTCCTGTATCCATGGGAGTGGGGGGCGGGGGGTCCCAAAATAATTTCCTACGTGGTTTTTTAGATAATCTTAAAAAAACGTAAAAAGTGACATTTTTTAAGAAACTCTGAAAAAAGGTAAAACAGCAAAAATTTCTCAAAATGATCATTCTAAGTTTAAATATGTATATTAAATCCCATTGTTCATAATAAATATTCAAAAAAAAAAATTTCCGATTTTTTTCCAATTTTTGAAAGTTTTTGAAGTGTAAGTGAATTTTGTAAGTTGAAAAAATTGAGTCTGGGGGCTGAAATTTTTATCTTATCATTTTGAGTTCATTTCGTCACAATTGTGACCCCGTGCACGGTTGGTAGGTTTTCGAAAAAAGCAAAATTTAGTCAATTCAGCCTCTCCTCGCCTTGGGTGCATCAATGATAAGAAAAGAATGTAATTCACATAGTTCACTTGTATTCTTTTGAAAAATGTTGAATAGTGTAAAATTAAGGGTCCATTTTTGAATTTGATGAAATTAAAAAGCATAAAATTTTGTAATTACGACTTCATCTGGTTGTAAAAAAGTTCAGTTTCTCACATCGAGTTGGGAAAAATGGTAATTGCCAATAATTTAAAGTCACTGAAATGCCAACTGCAACTCATTGAGGGGGGTGCCTCTCTGTTTCCCCCGCATGCTACAATCCATCCTACAATGATATTCGTTAATTATGTAACCCAAATTTGCGAGATGGTTCTAGTTACAACGCTGTAATTTTTTAAAATCGAGTTAGAGATTTTTATTGTGAGAATTTTTCAATTTTTTTTTTTTTTTTGGTAAGTAGATACTAGATAATATGCATTTTAAAGACATTGTTAAAGTGGTGGAATTAATTTGGAGTATTTTAAATCAAATGTTTCGTTTACAAATTACGGTTTGTAATTTATGTTTCTCAATTTGCAGTTGAAGAAAAAAAATTTTTTAAAGAAAAAAAAGATTAATTTTCAACACTCTGCGGTGTCGTATTAAGCTGACACATAGTAAAATAATGTTTTGGTTTAATACTCGGTCGTTTAAGCCATCGAAAAAACTATAAAGAATTGCAACAAAAGCAGAATAAAATTTTACGAATTTCAATTTTCAAAGAAATAGACTAATGTAAATTTTATTCTGAAAAACGTTTGTTATTATCCTAAAGAAAAAAGTAGGCGGAATAATTTAAAGTCTAGATGGAAAGCTTTACCAGGAAGAAAATGTTTTTTATCGTTTGGTAAATGAAGGAAAGAATTGTCAAATGTATTCGTACGAAAGTAATATTCACATTACAGTACAATACAGTACAGTTTTGTTCTGTTCCAGTTCTAGATTCGTATAACTTTTCTAAAACATTTGTACCGTATTCTTTACTCCGCGATTTTTTTTTTCTTCCTCGATAATTAAAAGTTAACAGAATAACAAAAAAGAATTTTCTTGCATCGGAAGATGTGCACCTGTGCTTGGAACTTTTTAATTAAAGGAATTTCCTTTTAATATTGCTATACGTAATCAACAAAAAGAGTTACATACCTACTTATTTTGACGGCCATTCGTATAATTGAGGAATTAAAGTGTTCGTTTGTATAATAAAGTGACTATTTCTATGTACTCGGGTGGTAAGAGATGAAAGATTACAAGTGTAAACATTTCGTTGGTAAACATTCGATTATATCCTTTCATAAAATGTGAAATATCTCAAGATGAAGGTATCAGGAAATTTGAGGATCATCTTCGTGATCATTTTCACTCATTTTAATTTTTCAACTCGAAATATTTCCTTCGTCGCATAATTGTGACCATTATCTCGTTTCGTGGTAAACAACTTATTGATTTTTAACACGTGAATCTGAATCAGAATTTTGTTCTTGGTTATGCCCTCGCTTAATTGCAAACACTCGCTGTTTGTATTTCGTTTTTATTTTTGTTTTATTATGATAGGTATTTAGAGTTGTATTCAAAGATTGGTATCGTTCCGGAGAAAAAAATATGCAACTAGATACTTTTTTCGTATTTTGTAAAAATTTTTCGGCTAATCACAGAAAATGATGAAAGAAATGCCAACAATATAATCCCGCGGGTAAATGGCCTTCTCGCGAGAATAAGATTATGGAGAATAAAAACTATTTCGTTGTGACGAGGAAACGAATCGTCGCTGCTACGTTGTTTCTCTGTTATATTGTACATTTTTGCAGACAGAAAGAAAACGTTTCACGGTGAACATTTTCAGCAACTTACCTGCGTCTTTACTTTGCCTTCTTGAATCAAATTTACGCCTATTTATAAGCATAGGTACATTGAATACTTGAGTAATTCTTAAAGGAACGGTATAGTTGCAAGTTCACCCATTGAAGAACAAATATTTTTAGTGTAAAAATTAATTCAAATATTGTGCATAGCCTACGATGAATCTTAATTTTTTAAATTGAAATATTGTCATATTAATAACGTGTAAGATGGGCAGGTATTCGTTCAAATATATATATGAAAACAAATCAAGATCGTAGAACTTTGTTATGAAGTGCACTGCGATGAGCAACAACCATCTTTTTACTTTTCAATGACTTTTTAAAATTGAAAGTGTATCTCTATCAAGTGTTTTATTATTATTATTTTTTCACGTAGCAGGGAAGATGCGCGTCTATGTAGTGATATCGTGGTTAGATAACTATTTTGTTGGAAATGTGATAAGAGGAGAAACGTTTTACGCCGTTAAATAGCGCATTAGCTGTACGTGGTAGACCACGCGACGTTTAACTGTTACAACACGAATAATACATTTGCAAGCTCGTCACCCTATTTTCTATTTTCAGTTGATCTTCTGTCAATGACGTGTTTTCGCCTCCATTCATTATGCCATTTTCGATGAGTTATTAGTCAAATGTTATGGCAGTTCGATGTAAATTGTTTCTAGTTTCGAACAGCCATGAGCTACCTTTATTTAATACGTTCGAAATTTTTCCCACTGGGAAAGGTGAGTCGTCGTCTCTCGCGTTAAGAAGTTTCACATTGTGTTCTACTTCTATGTATATCTTTTTGAAAGGCCTGATTTTATGTGTATTAATTATCTAGACTTGAGAAATAATTTTTACTTACATCGAGTATTACGAGTCGATTCTTGCTCGTACCTCACACTTATTATATTCAAAACAGAAAAATAGAAAGAGCCTACATGTTTCGTGTGTCGTGTATTATTCGACTTGTACGCGTATGTTCAAATTTAGACTGGGATACGTGTTCAGGAGATATTTTGGATGAATCTGTATTCCAAATTGTACTCCCTTTTATATAAGTACCTTTTTTTAAGCGCCAGAAAGTAAATTTGTTACATTTTTCGATAATGTTCAACGCTGACAATGTACATTATTATGTGTAGCTTACGTAACCGACTAGGTGGGCCAAATTTTGCTTTTTTTGAAAATATGCAAACTGCAGAGTCATAATAGTTGTAAAATGACTTCAAAACGATCTCGTAAAAATTTCAGTTTTTAAAATCATTGCACATAAAATCCAAAAATTATCATTGTTCGCCAATTTTCATAATTCTTTTTTTTTCTGAGGTTTTGAAAAAATGTCACTTTGCTTTTTATCACGATTTTCTGTAAAATTACGAAAGACATTTTTCTGAGGGAACCCCCCCCCCCCGAATATGGACGTAGGATATCAATTTTAGATGATCGAACGCAATATTTCTATTTTATTTTCCATGGATGATTTTTTTTGGCGCCTAAAAGATTTTTTTTTTTTTTTTTTCAGGAACTTTTTTTTGCATCGTTGAAATTTATTTATTTATTTATTTATTTATTTATTAGTGCCATGTACAGGTATAAGCCTAGAGGCACTTACGTGGAAATGTTACAGTAACTTAAGGAAAAATGAAAAATTGCTTTTGAGGGTTCATAATAGAAAAAAGTACTCCTTCTAATAATTTTTAAGGCATTTTTAAAATTTTAAACAAATTCATTATAAAAGACGAGAAAAAGTATCATTTTTGAGTGACCTTGATAAAACGGCTGTGGAAGATAAAATTGAAATATTGTATTTTACAGAAAATCGTGAAAAAAACTCAAAATGAAACATTTTTTTTTTAATCCATGATTAAAAGAACAATTGTGAAAATTTTCCAACAATGTTAATTTTGGGTATAAATATGAGTAATAATTTCACTTTTGGAAAAAAGTTTCAAAATTTTTATTCAATTTTTTGAAAATTTTTGAATATTAGCGTAAAGTAATTTGCCAGAAGTTGATAATTTTTCATCTCTGGAGCTGATTTGCGAGACAATCATAGCATCGATCAAATTCGCAAGTCGTATTTTGAATAGCCCATTCAATGACATTGTTGAGCCCAGCCATGAATTGATAATTTTTTAACCTGATATTCTAAGGCTTTTATAATCTATCAAAATCCGTTTCAGGGTCCCAGAAGACCTTTACCACCATTTTTGTCCATGCCAGATATTTATTTTTATTATTATCATTATTATTATTATTATTATTTTGGTTTTTTATTTTTTTCCTGAAACTTGCTCAGCTTGATACCGACTAAAATCAATCAAATTGATAGGGTATTCTGAAGTGTAGTTGACCTCGGGTCAAAATTCAGTTGTGCCAAAATTTGGAGGTGAGGGTGCTGAGAGGCTAGAATCTAAAAAATTGTTATTCTTTGAGCCATTCTATAGACAATTCTAAGTTGCATAACATATCCAAAAATCAGCTTCCTAGATCGATTGGGGAAGCGGAGGTGGAAGATATGAGAGTTTTTCTTTTTTGACGTTGAAAAAGCGCTGTTGTTTCTCTTCTATCTCGTCTCCAAATTAAGCTAGGAAGCTGAAATTTGATATGTAGACTTAGTATAGGCCATAGATGCGTATTTTTGAAAGTTTCGACTTTTCAGACCCATTGCATTCCATCATAGCCTCGAAAATGTGGTTTTTTGGGCGACTTTTCTTATTTATATTCACTAAAATCTAAATATTTTCAAAATTTTTGCAAAATAAGTGCCGAAATGGTTTTTATGCCAAAATGATAGACTCATAATGGAGAATCTAATAAACAATTTTTCACTTTCCTGGGTTTAGTAGGAAGGAGGGAGGGTATTAATCACTGGCAAGTGAAAATCGGTTTGCCGGTAGCTAAAAAAAAGTTATCCACTATTGGCAAGCAGCCTTAGGTTGATTTGTTGTTTTTTTCCATTGACAGGTGATTTAGTTGGGCGGGAGGGAGTTAACAACCCAGAGGATGGATGGGGTATACATTGGAGTATAATATATAATTTTTAAAGAATTTTTTGATCATTTCATGTGACGTAGTTGACAAAAATTAAAAAAAAAATTGTTTTATACTTATCAACTAGTGGCAAATTACCTTACTTCGAATCAATTTTGCTAGTTGATAAAATTGAGTTGGGTAACTCAAATTTTTACCTCATTATTTTGAGACTATTGTGACCCAGTTGTTCGCAGATTTCCAAAAAAAAAGTTCATCCTAGTGCATTACATATGTACATTGTGTGTGACAAATCATACATATATTTTTGATTTATTCATTTTTTTCCAAGTTCAGTTTTTAAAAAAATGACACCGACGTTATACCTACTTACGTATACACAAATGGTACTTCCACCTCAAACTCTAATAATTTTCATATGTTGTATTTTGAAGAAAACTCAATCGAGCTAGCCGTGCACAATGCACATATTGGTAACATGTTCTCATACCATATACTCGTACGAATAGTCTGCAGTAAAATTGTATAGAATTGCATTTTACTATGTAGAAGCGTATATACATTTGGGTAAATAACAATTTGATATTCCGTTCTACAAGTATTGCATTCAAGGTGCCTATATAAAGTCTTATTTGCTTCAGCTTTTCTATGTTTCCAATTTATGTGGATACCTTGAATCTTTCGTATACGAGTCTATGTTTATTGACATCCTTTTCTGTTTTCCTTTTGAACTTGCCGAGATATTCCGTTTTGCTGTAATGATAACTGTGTTTCTATACAATGATAATGTTGGTTCGACTGCGCTTCGTATATAAGTATGTATGAGTAGTCGTCTAAAATTTCGAATTTCTCAGTCGAAGAGAGATATTTGAATTTTTATTCGGGAAACTTTGATTAGGTTTCGTCTCTGATGTAAGTATTTTTCCAAAATTGATACAAATGTAATAGGTATCAAACATCAGCTTATTGAATATCCTGGAATAATTTTTCACGATGCAATTATAATACGTTAAAATTTTCTGACACATTTTTTTTTAGGGACTAAAAAATTATCCAATTTTATACAAAACATGCTTTTATGTTTTTTATATTAGGTGACAGTAAAATTCTGTAGTACGAGTGTTAATTTAGATTGTTATATTATCAGTAGGTAGGTTTAAAATTGCATTTTAAATACCTATCAAACGTGTATTACCGTTTTAGTATATTATTTTCTATTTTGTTAAGCATTTGTTTGTAGCTATACTTGAATAGTATACGTAAGTAAAACTCAAGGTAGTTTCGAAAACGATTGTAAAATTTATAATTTTTTTTTCACTTTGTTTCAGGGGTTTCGGATTTGTTACTTTCGCAGAAGCTTCTAGCGTAGATAAAGTATTAGCAATTGTTACTCATGATTTAGATGGTAAAAAGGTAAGATAACATCGCTGTTTTTCAATTCGAATTATTTTCTACACTTTTTTTTATTATATATTCTTGTAAAACATCACTTGTTGAATCTATTCTACCATACAGAATAAAAACAACAACTACAGCAAAAATGAGAACGTTAATAACGTTAAAATTTGATCATGTCGCTGCATAGTAGCTAGCTAGGTAGGTAGGTAGGTAGGTAGTTAGTTAGGTAGAATAGGTACAAGTAATAGCCTACAGCTGCGTGTTATTTTTTAGTACCTATAGAAAAATTGGTTATGTAAAAATGTTCCCAATAGGAAACGTTTTTTGTGATAATTTAACGGTATGATTTTTTTTACTAACCATTTCCAATGACCAAGTTCTAGTCTACTGAAGTTCACTCCATTCGTAGTATCGCCTATCGTAGATATAGATAGGTACGTATTTATATAATTATTTCAACGATCTCGAAACATTTTTTGTATTCAAGTTGAAGTTTTCTCGAGTAAAGGAGAGAGATAATGGAAAAATAGAGAGGTATTTTTTTTTGTGCGAGCCCTAATTCTGATATTTGTTAACCATTGAGAGAAAACAGAAAAGGACAACGTTTGGTAAATATAGAACCAGATTTGCACGAAGTTGATTTCAATAATGGTCTCTGCCGGAAATGGGTAACGGGAATGGTACAGGAATATCTGCAATTCGAATTCGTTTGCTTAAGCTTCGAAAGATTCCTAGATGGAGTTTACTTAGCGGCTTTAACGGATTGAACAATGAACAGGAGACGGGAAGGTTGTTAATCTTCTCGCTATCAGATAATTCGTTTCGAGGTATTTGTGTGGTGGAATTTATCATTTCGCATGATGCTTCTCCTACTGTAAAGGAGTTAAATCAACGAAAACTTGCTTTTATTCTATCGAGAAATCTGTTCTCTGGTTGTTTTTGAATGAAATCATTCCAAGTGAATGTTTGAAATAGGGTTAGCCTTGGTACCTATATATTTACAATCGCCATCTTATATATTTTAAAAATATCAGTTCTAATGTGTGTAAAAATTTTCTTATTATTTATATGCTTTTATTCGAAGTTATTGATATAAATTTAAACGGCGTATAATTAAATGATCTACTAGTACTTACTGCTACCTAGCTAGTTACCTATTTAGTTGTAGCAGGTGATTTTGTTTTTGTATAACTCTTTTTTGAAATCGAATATTAAACCGTCAGAAAAAGCGATATTTACAATCTAGTAAAATTGATAAAAATTATATGCATTCGAATATCTTGGGGAAAAAATACTTCCGGCTTATAAGATTTTTTAATCTATCGCTTTAGTAACTTTTTATTTAAGAAAATAGACTTCCGTTATGTATCATTTGTATTTAGTTGCCGGTCTTGAAGAATGAAGGAAAAATAAAATGAAGGAAAAGAGTGAAGAATTGGCAGTAATAATTTCACTAATGTTCTTTCTCATTTGATCCATTTAGTTCATATTGTGAATGACGTGCGGTTTAATTAATTGTTCCTGTGCGATTTCTTTCTTTCTTTCTCGTGAATTCTGAAAATTTGATTGTATCTTTGATGGGTTCTTGGAATTACGATAATAATTACTTTTATTTTAAACCGAGATAAATAGGTAAGTACTTATGGAAACGAAACAATTTAGTGGGTGTTTTTTTCGTTATTTGAAATTAATACTCGGTAAATCAGCTCTGATAATGTTAATTAATCATGTAAATTTTAGTATCGTTATGTGCTGCTGCTAGTTTTTTTTTCATCTTAGTTGTGGCTGCCTTCGCCAGATGGTATCTCGGTTGAAGTAAGAAATTTAGGTACCTGCTACCTAGTCAAGTTACCTACCGAGAATAATTTTTTATCAACGTTGGAATGATTTTATGTTTTCGAAATAACGTGTACAGCTAGAAATAATTCGCTGTACGATCTCGTGGCTTGTGGAACCGGAAAAATATAACCAGTTGTTTGCTAAAAAATTTTTTTGACCCTCAGTTTATTTAAAGAAATTATTAATGGTTCAAAATTTAAAAGGGAATCTCAGTTTATGGATTTTTGAAATATTTACGAAAAAAAATAATATTCGAAGAAAAAAAAATATATAAGTGGTAATTCTAGATAAAGTAGGTATCTTATATCTGGTGCGTAGAAATTTTTCTTGAAAATTTGTGAACGTTGAAAACACGAGTATTAATTCAATTTACTCGTCGTTGTGAAACAAGAAACAATGAAATTGTAGTAAGATATGAAAGTTTTATTTGCACTACATATGTACTGCTTATCACATCCTATTCATGTTACCGTTGAAATTTTTTGCAAAAATTTAATTCAATTTTGACGACAGAAATTTTAACGTTATTCCATGAAATGGAAAAAAAAATTGTAGAAAAATAATCAGAACGATACGATTTTGAATGAAAATTTTGAATGACAGAAAAAAAAATCACACAAAATGGAGTGCTTTTAGTGTGGAATTTTTTTATTGGAAATTTTTTATAATAAGAAAATCAGAATTTTCTTATTTTTTTCGATTTGATTGCGTGAAAAAAAATTTTTTAATGTTTGATGGTAAACTCCATCTAAAGTTTTTCAAATTAATGAATAGTTGGCGTATAATTTTTAATACTAACAAAGTCATATTGATGGTAAATTTTGCCAAATTTTTGGAAAATAAAATATAAAAATATGTATCTTATACTCGTAAAAAAAATTTATCCAATTTCTCGAAAAGCGAAATTTTTATTGGAATGAAAAAAAAAATTCTGATTATTATATTACGTATTTTACGATCAACATGTAAACTATGAACGAGAAGCGGCGATACTGGAGCCTCAACTACCTAAATTATTACGAGAAAGATGAATAGAATTATTACTGATTTTAAAAGATTTCATATCCTTCATTTCGTTTCTCCTTTCTTTCTTTTTTTCTTTCTTGAATGAATATTGTTTATCTGATTTATTTATAATGATTGAAATAGTCCGAGAGACGCACCGTTATTATTTTGTTGTCGTTTTTTCCTCATTACTCGTTGAAATGAATTTTTTACAAGTCAGTAAATTTCTAGATTTTTTTTTTTTTCATTTCGTTTTTACAAAATTGATAACATCGAAATGACGCATACGACATTTTTTTTAATGCTTTTTCTCTATTTTTATCATTTCGCTGTTGATGAGATAAAGAAGGTTTATTGCTGACAATGGTAAAAAATAAAGCAATAGAGAAAAGAAAAAAGATGAAAGGCTGCGTTATTGAAGCACATTACGCGGTGTTATATGTATTTCGAGGCAGTGTTATTTGCATTTGAAAATTTCCTCTCGTGTAAGTATTCGCGATGATTTAATATTGAAAAAGTTACTTGATTTTTTGTTATGGCAAAATGTGTATAAGTATAGAATATAGATGCGAGTGTAATGTTGCGCATTCCGTGGATGAAAATTGTTTAAGAAAATTTTCTCGTTCGTTTCCGACGGGCGATGGTTCTGAAGGGAAATGAAAGGAAAGTAGAGGAAAGGTGATATACTATTGATGAAATAATTTTTCCCGGCTGGTTTGTCCATTGCTATTAAACGTATCTGGTTATGATATTGATCGAGTAACTGTTATGAGTTGGATACAGATACATGTTCGGAATTGAAAGTTTTTATCTATTATAACTTGAGGTATATCTTACGTCGCCGGTAGTATAAAAACTTTACATTTTATTTTTAATAATAGCGAGTTTCAAGTTAACATCAAGATTTACTGTTTCGAAATGTCATTAAAGAGGAGAAATCGGATGAAACGGGGTAAATCATTATATACCATTTTGGACTTAGCCTTTTCATTTTAACGTTAGGTAGCTAAATTTCGTCTTATATCTTGGGCTTGTTAACGGGAAGTTTCTGTGGCACTATCCGAAATAATTAATATCCTCGTCATGTCTCCTGCAGACAGTTTTCAACTAGGCTTTCTTTTTTCTTCATCTTTGCGTTTTCGTCTTTTCGCCTTATATATATTTTTTCAAGTTTTTGGCCGAATTTATTTATTTCTCAAGCCAATGAGAAGGCGTTCTGTGATGAAACAAAGTTGAAATTTTTGTAAGTGGCAGTCGAATCGCAAATGTGGTTGGTTTAAGTACAATTACAAATGGTTGATGTTTTAACTGCTGTTTTTCTCTACGAATAATGGCGAGAGTTTCTAAATTAATTTACATCGTTAAACACACCGCAAACGGGCCAACTTGATTCTATACTTCCCTATCCCTACCTAAGTATACGGACACATACTATATACTTCAGATTCGGTTTGCATTTGTACGAATATTATCCATTTTACCTACTTCTTAAATACTTATCAGTGCGAGATTTGCGAATTTATTAGATACGTTTATCTTACAGTGTTTTATTTGGTATTTAGTAATTATCGTTCATTGATCTTGTACAGAATGGATTGGAAATAGCACTCGTGTTATATCTAGAAATTTTCTTTCTTATCGATTGGTTTGGAAACTAACGATTTTCGCAATTCTTTTTTTGCACCTCAGCATGCTTATCCCAATTTTGGACAAGTATGAATTTTGACCCAAGATCATCCTAACTCATTTGTAAGTGCATACAGGATGTTTCAGGGTAGAAGTGAGAGGTTTCAGCCAGTGACTAGGCAACACATACCGAATCTATGTACATAAGTTTGCCTAGCCCCTGAATCAGCAGAGATTGAGCTACTAAGATTTTAACAATTTTTTTTTTCAATTTCGTTTCCGTTTCTCAAGCGAGTGCAACTTGAGAGCCGAAATAGGTAGAGATTTGAAATTTTTATAGCATATCCAAAAATCAACCTCCCAAGTCCATTAGGAGGGGAAATATAGAGGGGTTTCCACCTTTTTGACCCTTAAAAATGGCTTTTTCTCCCCTATCGTTCCACCAAATTGAGCTAGGAAGTTGATATTTGGTATGTACAGTGATTTAACAAAAAAAATCCATTAGATATCCTGGAGTAAGAATATATAATGTAAGTAGTAAGGTTGCGTTTTAAAAGAAAAAAAAATCAAGTAAATGATTTCTTACAAGGTTGAGGTAGTTAACCAGTTTTCAGGCTGAAATGATCTCACAAATATCATATTTTTATAATCAATTTTACGAATGTGCACCAAGATCAGTGATGGCTAATTTTAAATGAAAAAATTAATCAACTTAGTAATCTAATAAATCTTTTGGGAAATAATGGGTGAATTCTTCATGCAATTTATTTTGCACGAAAATAGAAAACTGAAAGTTTACAATTGTTCATTTTTTATACGGCACGTTGTGGTGTATAAATTCGTTTATTATATTATCTGGAGAATAGTGTAACTCTGCCTAACGAATATAAGTACAACGAAGAGATAATCCGATTAAGTTAATATATTCCCTAAATCCTTTTGGATTATACTTTGGAGTATCCGTTCGGTTATTGAGACCTTATTGGACAAAAAGTAGGCTTTAATTTTGTAATTAGTAACGTTGCTTAATATACGAATTCTCTTTCGTTGATGCAGTTGAATTATTTTTCATGTTGTTAGCGATTATTTTAATATTGGTTTATAACTCCCTTGGATTACCAATGCATCATTCTGTTTTTGTTTTACGTTATTAAATGAAAATATGCATAATATTCTTACCTTCCTGAACCTACCTACTAACCTACCTATTTATCTATACGTATACAGTATAGATGTACCCCTGGAAATAGGCAAAAAAAAAAAACAACGGTCTAATCTTTGAACAATTTCATTTGTAAGGATCGTTATTACTTAATGGATTTGATTATTTATAAGTAAGTGCACCAACTTAAAAATTCTTACAATGGATATTCCCAAACGATTTAACCATCACAGAAAATTATTAGTATAAGAAAGACGGAATATTTTTTCTCGAGGTGTTTTCTTTTATTTCATCTTATTTTTTCTGAATTTAGTGTAGTTTCTTCGTTAGAGTATCCTGTACCTTCATACAAATTATTGTGAAACTTTTAAACTGAATTGAAGAAAAACTTTGAAATACGGAAACTAGCTAAAAAGCTTAATTATAAAAGAACAAACTTTCAAAAAAGCTTGAAATTAATTGGAAATTTGACGTGAAACTTGGTCAGTGTACATGAAAAGTATTTTGTTTCCGTTATAAGTGGAATATTATTTTGATATGATCCGATAATTGATACTATATACTTCTTTAGTCAATATCGTATAGTCCGAGGTACCTATAGGTACTCGATGCTATGAAATATGAAAAGTAAAATTATAAAACTTTACCATGCGGAGTTATCTACATTCAACAGAAGTAAATTTATTCAAATTTTAGTCAGAAAATAAAAATTTTCAAACTTTGGTTTTTTCGAAGGTACAACCCTCGTGCATCGCCAACTTACTCATTCTTTCTTTTCTCAACAACAGTAAAAAATATATCAACTTATTATAAATTTTTTAAAGCAGTCCAGAATAATTATAAATGAGTTCAATTTGGTTAAAAGTTTACTTCTTAGTACTTTCGCTTTATGGTCAAATATTGAAAAAATTTTAAACCAGTAGTGGTCAGTGGGTTTATTCTTTACTTCTATACTACATAGTAAACTTAATTCGTCAACATTTGGTCAACGGTTAAAATTCATTTGTCGAAATTTTGTAAAGCGGGTGTAGGTGAAAAGAATGATTACCACTATAATCTTAATGTTGTGTAAATTCCTTGTAAACACCTCCAACTCCATTTCTTGTTGAGCATTTCTTATCAATTCGACGTGATACTACCAGATTTTTTTTTAATGTCCTAAAACGTATCTAATAGTTGACTAATCGAGGCTAAAAAAAAATCCAAATCAAGAATGAACTCTTCGAATCAATATATAGTACGTACCAGTTTCTATTTATAAAACATTATGTACCGCGTGAAGTTGCTCAGCTAGTAAATATATGAAGTACAATCCGTTGTAAATTTAAAATTCAGTAGTTTTTAAACACTTGATTGTGTTTTCTTACTCTTTACTGGCATCGTCATCGTCATACGTATGTCTTTTATGAAAGTTTCTTTCCAGTTTTCCATTCCGTTTAACTGCAACTTACGAGTAAAAAAGAAAGTTATACGTTGTACTCGGGTACTTCCATTCTCTAGTAAAAAGTAAAAAGCGTCCTATTTAGACTGAGTTATTCCAAAGTCAGCAAATTCAAAATGCAAATATGCGCTTAAATAATGCATATTCGTCTTGCCGGAAAAATAGAAAGCTATACATTAAGCCTATGTTTATCTTCGTTTCAGCAAATGAAAGTTTCCCCACAGTTGCAAATGTGGATTAAAATTTCTCACAAATTTTACGAGCATTACATAACGATTCAAGAATCATATTTACGGTATCTATGTTTTGAAAAATTGTTCTTTATTTTTACGCATATAGATTATTACTTCACGCATCAAATTGATAATTTTCTGATGGGGTGATTTCCTCGGTAGGAAGCTATCTTCTCATTTTTCAAACACGGAATAAATAATTTTCATTTTTTTCTATAATTTTATATTACGCTTAATTTTGAATTTGTATTCGTTTTTGGCTTAATTCGGATCCATGCTTGTTGACCAAACTTTATTAGAACGACCTTCCCCCCTCCCCCCTCTCAACCTTATATCTCTCCGAAGATCTAATTTTTAGACTTTTATAATTGCTGAAATGTACTCTTTCCTTCCTCCTCCCCTTGTAGATCGGGAACTGAGAATATATATAAATATATATAAAATGAGTAGGTGAAGGCACGTAATGTATACATGGTTTGTAGTATAGTCACAAGCGTGCAAAAAAAACTTATCTACGACCTGAATATTGAAAGCAATTTTAAAAATGTTTTCCAATTCTAGAATGTTTAAACGGGATGTCTGATAGCTTGCAAAAGTATTCAAAATGAGGAAAAAATAGCGGTTTGAATAGTGGACAGTGAAAGTAGTGAAAAAGCGATGAAATTAGTATAAACAATGTTAAACAGTAGAGAAAAAAATTTTCCGCCATCGCATCGCGATGATCATTGCACTCGACCTGTAGTATGCAAGTTAATAGAATTGCCTACTCTGTTCGCCGCAAAAACGCGGTATATTAAACTTGATCAGAGTTACAAAAAGTGTACCCATACTATTATTCGAAATAAATTAAAAAAGAATTGCGTTTTTAATTTCAAAAATGACACCACTTTAAGGACCCAAAGCTGCATACCCCTTTAAGCTGGAGGATCGAAATTTTTAATGGTGGTTTTTCCTTTCAAAGTCATCCACCTTCGTGAATTTGGACAAAATCCGAAGTACGGTTTTTTTCAATCCACTTTACGATTGCAGGGTCAAGTCAGTACGAGTGAGATCCAACGTTTTGAAGGGGATCTGGTAAAACGACCGTGAAAAAATTTTTTCTACGTACATAATAAGTAACTGAGGGGCACCCTACTTCTCAGCATCTTATTTTACAAAGTATTCATCGAAATCATCCCAAGAATTAACGATTTTTTTAATTTACATCAAAATGAACTCCTTGACATTCTATTTCTTTTAATATTAACAATGGGTAAATACTAGGGTGGACCGCATTTCGCTTTTATTGGGAATCTGCAAACGGCGAGGTCACAATAGTTACGAAATGACCTCAAAAGGATGTGGTAAAAATTTCAACCTCCTAACTCGGTTTTTTAAGCTTTCAAAACTCACTTAAAATTCGAAAATTTTCAAAAATTCTCAAAAATTTGAATAAAAAGGAAATTGAAATGCTGCATTTTCGCATGTAAAATTGATATCCTAAATCTATTTTAGGGGGACATTTCTCCAAAAAAATTTCCTTCGTGGTTTTTCAGAAAATCTTGAAGAAAATTGAAAAGTTCCATTTTTAAAAAATCCTGAAATGAGGGGTAATGATGAAAACTTCTCGTTAATGATCACTTTAGGTTCAAATATGTACAGTAGAAGAGAGTGAAAAAAAAAGCAAACCTCGGATTTTGACCAAACTCATGGAGGTGGTTGACTTTGAGTTGAAAACCCGTCATACTCAATTTTGTGTCCCTAGCTCAAAGGGGGAGGAGCTATGGGTCCTCACAGTAGGGTCATTTTTGAAAAAAAAAACTTAATTTTTTGTAATGTATTTCCGCTGAAATTGATGTAGGACCCTGATCACATGGCTAAAAAGATGCGATTTGAGATTCTGCGACTACTTGGGGCTTTTTCGGTTCAATCTGAGACCACTTTTGGCTCAATACCAAGGGGTTGAATAGTTACAGATTGCAAAAATTTAGATTTTTATTTTTCAAAAAATGCAATTAAAGGGCCTATCTATTACCACAAATACACGTGCAAATATTTTTTTTCAGCTGTGATAAGTGGATTTAGGTCGAAATAGTTGGATATTTTTACATTGCAGCGCTGCCAGCCTCGTTATTCAATAAAAGTTGAAAATGTTGCTCTTTTTTATGACAAAATTTTACAATTAGGTGGCTGAAAATTATTTTCCAAATTGGCAGCGCTGCTGTGTAAAACTGTCACTATTTCCACCTAAATCCATTTTTCTGAGTTGAAAAAAAATTTTGGGAGTGTATTTGAAGTAATACACTCTTTAATTGCATTTTTATTTTAAAATAAAAATCTCAACTTTTGCGATCTGTAACATTTCAACCCCCTGGTACAGGACCAAAAATGGTCGCAGATTGAACCGAAGATGCCCTAGATAGTCGCAGAATCTCAGATCGCATCTTTTTAGCTCTGTGACCGAAGGCTTACACCAATTTTAGGGGAAATAAATGACGAAAAATTACTTTTTTTTTTCTAGAAAATTACCTCACTTTGAGGATCCATAGTTCCTTCTTGTTTTAAGCTGGGGGCAGAAAATTTTTATGGTGAGTTTTCAACTAAGAGTCAATCACCTCCGTGAGTTTGGTCAAAATCCGAGCTTTGTTTTCTTTTTCACACCGCCCTAATGTATAATAATTCCATTTTTGAAAATTTTCGAACTCTTAAGTGAGTTTTGCAAGTTTAAATTGACGCTTGGTATGTAAAATTTTCGAATAGAAATAAATAGGCACTAGTTTGTGTTCAAGGAAAAAATCGTTATTCAAGGCGTACTTTTCTTTTGATTCTAACAAACATAATGAATGAGAGACGAAGCAGGTAACTTCAGGAATATACTCATTCTCATACTTCTGCAAAAAGGTTTTTGTACTTAATCGAAAAGATAAAGTTTAATTAAAACTTCAAAATACTGCGTTTAATACGCTCACTTTTTCTATACACAGTAGAAACACTTGTACTGTTTTTATTTTTTTCTCAAAAAATAAAAGTAAGAATAAGCTCGCGTTCGGTTGAAAAATATGCAAAAAATATTAATTTTTTTTTCAAATACGAGTGTTAAAAACGTTTTACGCATGAACTGAATGTATGCTTACGTAATACGTATAAATGTGTAATGTATAGGTACGATATCATACCAATGAATACACTCATGTGGATGGCTGAAAGGAGAAGATATTTCTGCGTTTTTGAAACACCACATTTTATGTATGTTCAGCTGGAAAATCTTTGCGGACGTAAATTTGATAAACGGTCCATTTATCGTTGACATTTTAATTTTAGCTTTCATAATGGCCGCCTTAATGAATAATGCAGTGCTATTCCGCGGCATTCAATGTGGCTATGTATGTGTATTCTGAGTTGACTGGAGGAAAAACTTGACCTTTGCGTGATTGATTATATTAAATTACTAATATCACTTTGGCTTGCTTGAGAATAATTTTTGAAGAATATTACGAACGATTCTCTTGCTACGCTGAACTGCGATTCGAAAAGAAATGATTTTAGTTTTCCACTGACATTTTATATTTTCGCTAAAAACAAATGTACAAAGTACCAATATCGATAAATATAAGTATACCGTAATGTTTGCGAGGGCGAGAATTCATGAATTATAATAGTATAAGTATAAGTAGGTGCGTATAATAGTAATAAGAAAAAAAAAAAAAAAAAAAAAGGAAACCTTGATTACTGAACACGGTCATAAGTCTATGTCGTTTTTGTAAATCGTTACAATGCTACGTATAAAAGGATGAACCGTATATTATAAGATTAGTGGTATTTTTATCGAAAACTCGGGATAAGTCTGCATATCTAACTCATTGAGTTGTGCATCTGAATACTGAATAGATTGGTATACGATAACATTCACCGAAAGCTTTCAGTTACTTTGCAGTGTGAAAAGGAAAAAAAATCACAGAAAATCTGATAAGACTTGAAGGTTCAAAGTTTAATGTTTTGAATTAGATTAATTGTCTGACTTTGTTGCCTGTAAGTCTGTATTCGGTCGTGCTTAATTGAATTGCTTTTTATTTATGCAAGCGAATGGCTGATATTTATTTTCCTCGGGTTTAAACGATTACCTCCGACAGTTCATTGCTTCACGTAGGTATAAGGTAAAAATAATAATGAAGTAAATATGTTGGCTACGAATAAATTTTACGCAAAGCAAAAAATAAATTTCATCGAGTAAACCATGTATATCTCTATAGGATCATCAAATACTCGGATTAAAAAATTTATGCTCAATGTATAGTGAAATGAAATTAGCTCGTAATATTTATTTTCGAATTATACTCGAGTACAGAAGCACCTACTTATTTGAATTACTTTGCGAATACGTAGGCACATCGAGTTTCATACAGAGACGGAGAAAGGAGGGGAAGATTAAGTTTGCAAGATAAGCTTTTTAACTTTTAAAATGAAACTTTACATTTCCTTGAATTTTTACTTTGACATTTATGCATTAAGTAAAAGATTCACGAGCTCATATTACTCATCTTATATGATATGGAGAAATTTCAAAAATTCCCTGTATGCTCCAGTATGGCCAAAAATGACCGAAAATGGTTTAACAGAGTCCATTTTAAATTGGAATCAAGTTTTTCAGCAATTTTATTGGTTATGAGTGTTTTTAAATTTTTTTTTAATTTTCGTCTTTTTAATTATGCAAAAAAATACACACATTTCAACTCATCACTTCGGATTCACTGGAAAACTGTACTAGTCGATTTGGTATGCCTACAGTATACTTTCATCAAATTTTCAGCTGCCGAAATTAATTACAAAAGTTTTGGCAACAGTTTGAAAATCTTGAAAAAATTTCAAAAATTTGCTAAAGGCTCCAGAACCTTTGGAATTGGTTCAAAATAGGCTTGTGGTTCATATAGTAGTATAATAACCATTTTTCAGATATTTCACTTTGGTAATAACGGTTTTCAAGAAATTAATTTTTTTCGCATTTTTTTTTCACGTATAAGATTGCTTTTAAATTTTGGAAACACCTTCAACGGCCTCAACAATACCCAAATTAATTTGAGTTTCGCTCAAGTCAGAGCTGACAAGTTTAAGTGGTTTCGTTGTAAGTTGCAGTGTTAGTCATTGTGGTGGTGGTGGTGCTGAAAGTAGTACTAAGTAATATAGTATGATTCGATAAACATCTTTAATTAGTAAGTACGTTATTTCTTATGAAGTTTTGAGGTTCAAAAACATTTCTATGCTACGGGTTGCCAAGGGTGTTGGATCGCAGAATTTTGCTTCCGAGTAGGGTATACCTAAAGTGTTAAATGTTGGGAGACAATTTTGGAAAACTTTGAGCACAAGGGGTCAGAAAGTGAACATTAAAACACATTTCAAAACTGTAAATATTGGTTTTTACCTCGTTTTTTTTTCGTTAAAATTTCGGAAAAAATTGCTCGGGGAAGAGCCTTAACCTCCCTCCCCTCCTCCCCTTGTGACAAATTTCGAAGTTTAGAGGTTGGAAAATTGATATTTTGACGTATATGCAAGTTCTAAATACCAAATTTTACTGTTTTTCCAAATTGATGGAGGGTTGATCTTCAACACCCCCTCCAGCCGCTTTTACACAGCTGGATGAGTGTGTACTCAAAAATATTACTTAAAAAATGAATACACCGTTTGGCTTTCTTTCAACTGCATCAGATATAAATTTTAGAATCCCCCCTCTCTCCTTTAATCTTCAACGACGAGTTTATTGTCAAGAATATACCATCACTGCACCTTTGGAATTGAGTAAATTAGTGAAATGTGTACGTAAAAGTAAATAATATATCTACTTAATTCATTTCATTAATTTACTAGTAACCCAAGTACACATAATCAGATACCGGCATTTAAACGATAATATCGTTTATTTATCTAGTACCTACTAATACGACCGAATGTTGGTAAATTTTGGAAACATTTCAATTCCTAACAACTTTTCAAATGTGAGGAAAAACAAACAAAAAAACATAACCGAAAAGATGAAAAAGATTTCACAAAGGTGATTTTTTTTTTAATTATCATGTTCTTAACCGAACGAGTTTGAGTTTTATTTTTTTTAAACGTTATAATTTTTTTTTTTTTTCGTACTCATCCTACGTATTTCAATAATGTTTCTCTATGCTGTGTGAGAAATTTATAAATGGGTGAGGAAGATGCTTCACATTATCAGTGATTCACGCAACGCTGAACAATATTACAAAAGACTTATATATACACAAGTTTATATTGCGTGATATCTCATTTAATAAATGGCCGTATTATTTACTCCGTTTTTTCTCTCCTTTTTAACAACGATGGCGTTCCCTGTAGTTTTAGAAAAATTTACGGCCCTTTAAATGAACTTTTAAGTAAGTATAAGGTATCGTTTCTTAACAATAAATTTATGTGACGAAAGAAACTGCTCTTGTTGGAATACTTGGTCGTGTCAGTGCGAGTAATTTGAGCAATGGTATTAATGAATCAAAAACCAAATATAAAATCGGCGTAGCTTGCGTTCATTTTTTACATCATGTAAGCGATATTTTGTGTAATAAATCCAAATAGATTGTTTAATGCGAGTGTGAGTGTAGGCCTATTCACTTGAATGTTCAAAAAAACGAGCTTACAGTATTTAATTTAAATCCAGATGCATCGTACATTTGTTCTAGAAATAAATGAATTTTTATAGCTCGTATTACTTTACCTAGGATAATGTGCATATGTAGGGCGTATATGATCTCTGATGCAGAAACGTACTTATTTGTGTTTTCCAACTCCTATTTCGAGAAGAATAAGTATCTATTACTTTTAAAAACTGCGAATTGTTTGAAGCATTGTCAATACGCGATACATTCTCGTCGCTTTTCTTCGAATAGAATCCTTAAATTTTTCGATTCCGTGATATAACTTCGGCGTGATACTGGTATTCTTTTTTTTTTTTTTCTTTTCGTTTCATACAAAGACAAAAATATCATTCACATTGTACTTTTTAATTTTGTAAGAAAAAAATATTGGTTCTTTTCGTAATCAGCGAAGCGCGTGAAAAAGTTTGCAAAAAGAAAAAGAAAAACGCTATTATGAAGATTAAAATGCATAAATTCTTTCCTCGTTATAAATATTGAAAACTGTCCTTTTCTCACTTTTTTCAAAGAGGTTATGACCTTTTAACCTAACTCTTTCTATAAATTCGCATTGATTAATAATGTTGCGTTCGAATAATGGAAAGTGTGGTTTTGCCTAGTTGAACTATTACGAAGATAAATTTTTCTCATTATTTAGGATTTACAAAATTGTACTGCTGGAATCTTAAAGGGGTAGATGTAGATGTTTCTTTTTGTAACTTTTTGTTTGCGTGTCTTGTCTACCTATTTTATGAATGAAACTGACGAATGATGTAATTCAAATAAGTACCGATGCAACGCATTCTCATACTATGTAGGTTAATATTTGATATTTTTAGAATAAAATTGAGAATAATTTTTTACAAACTTTATAAGTACGACTTATTAATGCCTGTCGAGTGTTATTTATGTACGCGTTTGTACGTTCTAAATTTATAGAAAAATTAAATAAATGAATAAATAAAAAAAAAGAATAAAAGAAAAAGATAGTAGCGCTATGCGCTATTGATATTAAACAAAAGCTGTAACAACTTGCACTGTATATAGGTTTTACGATACCCTGATCCAAATCACGCATTTATTTAACGTCAGATGTTTAAGTTGAACACATACGTTCGAATAAGGCGCAGTATAGTATTTTATTTTGGAGCAATACGCGCTATTCAGTGCGAGTAAATTAGTGATAAGGTGTGCACGTTTCGTGGAGAGAATTTTCTGACACCCTGGTCCCCTGTATATCTACTCTCTTGAATACACTTTTACGAAAAAAAGAGAGAGAGGAAAAAAAAATGTAAGGAAAACGAGGTAACGCGGAAATGAAAAGTAATTTGTAATACGAGATGCTTCTCTAATATAACATTTTATACGTTACTGAAATTCCTTATTTCTAGTTGAAAGAATGTTACAACAGGCGTGTAATACAGTGAATTTTTACTACTTACTTACTAGTATAACGCACCCATATACGCATTTGTAAAAATACTGACTAAAGTCTTTAGAATTTCTGCTGAAAGTGTTGTAATAAGTTATTTCGCCTAGCACCGCATGAACACGTCTTGGAAAAATAAAAGCAATTTATGTAACATTTCGTTAAGATAGGTAGGTATATTGGTAATTATCGACTCGAAACGGGTATCTTATATCTGTATCGTTCGAATGATGCGAATGTTTCATTGTTTGATTTTCAAATCCGATATGTAAGTATTGTCGGTATCGTTATAAATTGCACTTACGATTACGAATATTCATATCTAGGTTCACGTTTGCAAGCGAGCGAATTAATGAACGTATACTAATTTTACGTAGCAAGTCAGCCATGCAGACTTAGCCTGGTTCACATTGAAATGATGGTTAATTCTGCAACGCAACTTCACGAGCGAACCATCTTGTTCGAATTAGGTTCGTTTGGGTCGTTGATGACGAACACCAAAACTTAAATAGCCCAAGTACGTAGTATATACGTAGGTCCTGGATATACACTACACTGTATACGTATACAGTCGTATATGTATAGATGGAGAATTATTCTTTAAATGAAATAAGCTCGTGGGTTTTGTTCAAGCATAATGACAAATACAAGTTTAATGGACAAATTATTTCCACCGGAGAGTTCTTCTGTTACTTCTTCGAACACCTCTCAACTAGCTATCAGTTGTAGGTAGACGTTGAAGTGGAATGGCAAATTTTCTGAGTTTATATCCGCGTTAAAAATGTTTTAATAAAACTAAAAAAATGGCAAAAAAATTTCTAAACCGTCTACATAACTAATAAAAAAGTTGGTTTCAGTTCAATTAACGAAAATGAGGATAGTTATGATTTCAAAAAAAAATTCGAAATCTTCTATCTTTATTACCATTATTTCGAATATTTTGCTTCATATTGTTAGTAAAGTTCGGGTTAAAATGAAAAATTTTAGGTTTGTATCAACATAATACTTGTCTGGAAAAGATATAATTTTTTGAAGAGATCTGTACCGGGTGCTTCGCATTAACCTACCTTCCCTTATACTAGTAATAGGTCAACTCATGAGACTTACATGTGTAATGGATAGCATACGCGAAAAATCGAAGGAACTGAAATGCTATTTCCAAAATTTCATTTTTGCACAAAAGTGCCACTCATTTTAAAAATTTATCGAAAAAAAAATCAATGATGATAAAAATCCGCGGTTTATTTTAAAACACAATATATTTTCCGAAGGGTTTGTGGTATGAAAATCAAGAATGTGGGTAAGATGATTAGTAAAATATGGCAAAATAAATGCAAAAAAACATTACTAAAAATTTGTAACTTTTTTAACTCCTCGAAGGTGCATTTTTCACAGCCCTCCGCCTCCCCCCCATGAAGAAAAATTGCAAATACGCTCAAAAATCATCTTTTACCCGCGCTTAAGTACTCTCTTGAAAAAATTTAATTCTGAGGCACAAGGGCAAATGGTCCTCCTTACCCTACTAGCCTTGGATTTTTTCCTATATTTATACAAAGATGATTAATTTTTTTCTTCAATAAATTAGTATTTTTTTTCTTCAATAAATTAGTATTTTTTTTCCTGCGTATAAATACAACCCTCAAGGTTACTACTCCAATCACTGAGTTGAAGGTGCCCTCGCATTCATTTTGAAATTTTTTAATGAGTTGTCCACACTGCTTTTTCACAAGATGATCATAAAAAACTAAAAATGTTACAAATTTTTAGTTGTCTTTTTTTATACGTATTTTGTCATATTTTACGAACCAGTTCACTCCCACTCTTGATTTTTATACCACACATACTCGAGGGTTATGCAGTTTTTTGGAGTAAACAACGGATTTTTATCATTATTAATTTTTTTCTATGAATTTTCAAATTGAACTGTAGTTTTGAAAATAGCATATCTCTGTCCCTTTGATTTTTTTGATATGCTAACCCTTATACGTGTAAGTTTCATGAGTTGACCTATCACTGGTATAAGGGAAAGGAGGTTAATGCAAAACACCCGGTACTGTTTTGGCGTTTTTATCCTAGAAAATATATTTAGGCGCGGTAAAAAAAATTTGTGCGAATACAAAAATCGCATTCAACTCGATGTTAATGAGAAAAGTAAGGAAAAGAATGAGATAGGCAAGCAATTTAAATTTTTACTATAGCTTGACATTTGTTTTATTTTTATTTTTTTACCTGTTTTATTCGGTCGTAATAGATTTTGCATTTTAGAATATCGCGTATTCTGATATTTAATTTGAACCTAGGTGTATTTCAGTTTCGAACAATGGGCGTAGTAATCGCATTTGAGTAGTGCGGTTTTGCGAACAATGTACACGTAAAAAGGAGAGAAAAGAATAGCCAACGAAAGTATACCAATTCGAGGGAATTTTGCGACAATTTCGTAACCCTTAACATTCGAATTGTCGTGATTTTATTTTTCCTTATACGAACGAGTGTTTTGTCCGCGGCATGGCATGACATAGCATCGCGTGGCGTGGCGGAAAGAAAAAGCAAGAACGAGTATCACCGGTAGAGTCGATAAAACGTCAAATAGGTATTTTACTATTTTCTAAACAAAATGAGTTATCTGTTGAAATTATATTCATTTGGTGCTATTGTTGTTTGAAATTAACGTTTTACGGAAAGATATCTACGTACAAATTTGTGAAATGTAAGACCACTTGCTTGAACAATAGTCATAAAATTACGTTAAGCCGTTGTCTTGGAAAATAAATGGGTTATTTTCAATTTAAATGCGAAACAATTATGATAGAAATTTGTTGACGTTTCAATATGTCGAATTACTTACCTATCAATCGCTACCTTATACCTACAGACCTACGGTGAATCTATCAAAATTGCGAAATTATTCGAAAAGAAATTTTTTTCCTCTTCTTGTTTGATGCTCTTATAAAAACGTTTTGTGCTTACGAAAAGTTGTTCTTTCTATGCGCAAATCGTTTAGAATTCATTAAAAGTTCATTTAATTTAGCAATCTGCAAGAAAAAGCTTAAATAGAAACCAGGAAAATGAGTGAACGTAAAAATTTCACGCAACCGAGAGATTATAACGATACACTTTAAGAACAGCGATGAAAAACAAATCAGCGCAGAAATTTTGGAATTAAATTGTTATCGAATGTTCAATTAGTTATATGAAGTTATTTGGTTTTTATTCTCGCTTCGTATTTTTTATGCTGATGTAGCGGTTTATCCAGCAGCTCAAGTGCAATCATTCGTCATTCATTTTATTTATTTTTGAAAATGAAGGAGTACTTCTTTGTTGTTCAGGTGATGTGGAAAAATGAAGAAATAAATCATGCGTAATAATTTTATTTTTTATCTTCGGTTCTGAAAAAAAAAAAAAATAAAAATTCAATTCAATTCAATTGAAACTCTTTATTTTATGTATGTATCAATTTTAATAACCTTTTTAACGAAGGCGGAGATCGGGAGCCCGAATGTTGGGCAAGCCTACCCAAATGTTTTCAAGAAAATTGAATAAGTAATCATTTGCACGATTAAAAACAGTGAAATGTTAATTTTTGCACCGGACACCCTTGGTACTTCACAACTCGCTCAGGCCATATTAAGTACTTCAGAACTGACTTTTTTTTTTCAGAAGCAAGAGTAGAAAGCTGGAGACCACTTCCTCTCTCCTCAAAAAAATTTGACCCATCTTCTCCTATGCTTTTTACCGATACGAACTCTTTGATATACTATTGGAAGGTAATTAAATAAACGTTGAATTTTGAAAACTACTATAAATGAAATAATTATTTTCGCGAAATAGCGAAAAAATAAAAAACGTCGCGTCGCGTCGACAACGCGTTAAAAATAATAATTTAATGGAATTATTGGTGTTTGCTAATATACTGATGACAGCGATAATAAGAATTTTGTGGCTTTATCAAAACGAAATTATATGGTTATGTGAGAAAAGTTAAGCAATAATTTAAAAAGCATTCGCAAGTTGCGGTGGTGTTTTTGGTTCGTTTAAGACGACCTTCATTGCGAGATAAAGCAAAGGAATTCGCGAGAAAAGGAAGTTGAAAAGTTTTTGTTGATCAAGTGTTCTGTGAGTGGGATAATGTTCTGTTTTTTACGAGAGCTGTTATCTAAAAGCCTGGCACGAAAACGTAAATTAGGCCTATACCAGTTTCTTTTATGTAAAACTTTGAATTTCGAACGTTTTTGATTAAGTTTTTAAAGAATATTCAGTCTCACATGAGGTAGAAAAAGTTGTTTTGTTTATTCATCTTGTTGCTTCCATATCTGTGCTAGGTAACGGCATATATCAGTTCCATATGATTAATTTGCAAACTAAGTTGATGTTGGTAATTTTCAAGTAAATGAAATACATGCGAGCAATTGAGCGTTATTTAATTAAGGGTTAAAGGACTCGTGAACGTTATCTCAAAATAAACTCAAGTGATTCTTTTTCTTAAAAGTAATAATATTATGTAAATAGTTGAAATGTGCATATTCATGTATTGCAAATGTGGTCTTTGTTGAATTTCTTAATAAATCGTACAAGTCTATAGAAGATATCACGAATCTTATTAACGAATTATTTTTGAAATTATGGTTTTCAATGACTATCGAATTACCTGAAATTTAATTATTTCTTTCCTGACACTTATTGTAATCCTCCTTTTTCTCGTTTAAAGAAACGTTAAATTCAACTTTAGTCTTTTCATTACTTGGAGGAATGGCGAAGTAAGAAAAAGAGGTCAAATTATAGAAACAGTGAAATAAGAATTTTTCAAGGACAACTAAAGTCATGTTGGAATCGTGAAATTTTTTTGAATTAATATTTAGCTGAAGTATTCTGTTGAGCAAGTTGTATGCGTATCGCAACTTAGTACTTGCCTGCCTATTTATTTACTTGCGGATTCGGTTGAAATCACTCATCTCATTAGAAGGACCAGTTTTTCAAGCGGCGGCCCTGTAGTTAAGAATTTGTATTAAATAAGTCAAAAATAGGGCAACAAAATGAACAGTCAACATCAACAAAGGTACATTTAGGACCTACACTACTAAATCATTGTACCAAATTTCGATTTCGGTTTCCTAGCCCACTTTGGGGAGGAGATATAAGAGAAACAAACTCAAAATTTAGAAAATTTGCAAAAAAATTTTTTTTGCATTGTGAGGGCACATTTAGAACGTACACTTAATCTACGTACCAATTTTTAACTTTCCTTGCATAAGAAAGGAGATGCAAGATTATGCTCTAATTCCACACAGCAGCAAAGTCATGTTACGAATCCCTAAACAACCTGATCAAGGCGTATCTGCACAGGCAAATTCCACCTGAACAAGCTGGGTTCATGCCAGGAAGAGACACAAGGGAACAGATAATGAATGTTCGGCAAATCATCGAAAAGTGCAGGGAGTTCAACATACCTGTAGTGATGTGTTTCATAGATTATATCAAAGCCTTTGACTGCGTGAATTGGAAGAAGCTCTTCAAAGTTCTGAGAGAAATGGGAGTCCCTGCTCATTTAGTAGATTTGATGGAGTTTCTATATGAGTTCAATTCTATGATGATGAGAGTTGATGGTGAAGAATCTGAAGCTTTTCAGGCGAAGCAGGATGTGCATCAAGGATGCATATTGTCCCCGCAGTTATTTAACATCTATGGTGAGCATATAATTCACGAGGCTCTTGAACATTGGACTGGTGGTATTTGTATTGGAGGAAGAAGGATCTCTAAATCTAAGATATGCAGATGATACCACATTGATTGCTGCGGATGAAGAAGAATGGCGAAGCTTGTCAACCTAGTGAAGATAGCCAGTGAAAAACTTGAACTTCGTAATAATGTATCAGAAATGAAAGTCATGGATTTATTCTAGACATCATATGATGGACGGTTTTAAAAATTTTTCAATCATTTATACATAATGAATTTTTGTTATTATACTTAGAACACTAGCGCTCCTAGTGAGGTAAATGATTTCAACTTGTCATGACCAAAACAAAACGTCAGATTGTTTTTTTCCTAATTAATTGAGTTTTTAAACAATGATAAATATGCTTAAGTTATCGCAAAGAGTTTCATGTTATTTGGCAGACGTCAGTGCATGAACCAGGTAAAAAACCTAAGTAATGTTCGAAACGATCATAAAATTCCAAGTCGTACGTAGGTAATTTTAATAATTGATACAAATCCACAATTTCTACGCTGTTGGCGTTTTTTTTTTCAGTATTCGTTGCAGGTATACATTTTGTTTTTTAGAATTTTTTTTTCGCTTTCTATTGCGACACGAAAACGAATTTTGTGTGAAATATATCGAGAGTAAAGATCGAGTCTAGCGTTCATTTTGTTATAGAAAACTTACTACTTAGTTCACGTTTTGTCAGAATATTAATCATAAAAGGATGAAGGAGAAATAGTAGCAGTAGCACTGACGTTATGATAAATGATACGATTCGGGCCCTATAAGTATTCATCAAAGCCGTCACGCCAAGCCTATCCGAGTTGCCGCATTTTCCTCTAAAACCTTCAGCTGACGATTTACCAAAAAAAAAATGAACTCTTTCTAGGTTTTTTTTTTTTTTTTTTTTTTTAACAACTTATCTGTTAGTGAAAATTTTAAATTTGCGGCCGATTACTTTTTAGAAAGATGTTGAAATTGAACTTTTTTTCCTAACGTTTCAACGAATAAGTAATTGATACATCTTTTTTTTTTTTGCTTTCAGATCGATCCAAAAGTAGCTTTTCCTAGAAGAGCGCATCCCAAAGTAAGTGAATGATTATTATAGTATTTATATGGATGTGATTATAGGTACCCTTTACCTAAATAACGTATGTGTTGGAAGTGTGACGTCACAGTTTTCCAATTTTCGTAATGATGGTATTATAGGTAGTTTGTGGTTATCGGTTACGTAATTCAATCTTCGTATACGTACATACATTGAGTTGAACTGACATTCCATGCAGTTGTTTTTAGCGCAGCGTTTGTTTATGCAGCGAGCAATTTGACCGTTTTATGCTTCCGTTCATTTATTCAAATTTTATTAAAAATTAACGTATACGATGGGATTCTAACTGAATAAATGAACTATTTGTGATCTGCATACATTAAGTTAGTTATAAAAATACGTATAACTCTGTGTAAATGGAATATATCACCGCTTAAACGTATTTTCGTTTAATATCAAATTTTAAAATGTTGAGATCGTCATAATTATCTACCACAGTGGTAGATACTACAATCTATGCACACAAAAATTATGCACTTAAATCTGACCCATCCGATGATTCATTATGCAATAACCTAAGTCCTTATCCTGTATTTATAAGAGAAAAGGGGATTATTTTTTTGTTTTTTGAGAAATCCTGTTAGACCGAAATGCTTGCTCGAAGAGCATGGCTAGGTAAGAATTTTCAATCCATTCTTGGCCGGAGTTTACTGCTCACGTTTTGAAAATTTGTGAAAAAAAATTAAAAATGATAAAAATTTGCTTTTTGCTCTAAAATACAGTATATACTCGAGTATAAGTGATATGAAAATCAAAAGCGGAGGTGGGTGAAGTGGTGAATAAAATATGACAAAATAAATACAAAAAAATAGGACTAGAAATTTGTAACTTTATAGTTTTTTTCGAATAACTTTTGAAAGGACCCCTGGTGGTTGTTTCCTAACAGAAAAAAAATGTATTGAACGTTATAAAATGGAAAATCATGAACTTTTAAGGAAAAAAATTGATAAATTTCAACATTTCACATTGTGTTTCTTGTTGGGAAGCAACCATCAGGGTTTCTCTTCAGACCTTGGTGTGGGGGGGGGGTGCACTGCTAGCTATTTTAAAAAATTTTTAGTGTGGAGCTCATAATAGCTCTTTCAAAAATTATCCATAAAAAACTGAAAAAATTGAAAATTTTCTACTAAATTTTTTCATATTTATATCTTCATAGTTTGCAAACCACTTCATCCCCAATCTTAATTTTTTTACCACCGTCTCTCACTTATATTCCTTGCCTTATAACGCAATCGTTTCACATCTCTCGCATTTACTTTCAACATGAGAATTTTTTCCCCCATTTTTGTCAAAAAATGACTAAAATATTTTTTTTTCAGTTTTTATTTTTTTTTCTTCGTAAAAATGTAACTGTTGGGGGTTATCATTCCAACCACTGTGTTGAAGATACTTACCCATTTATTTAAAAATTATTTAATGAAGTGCTCGTTGTAGCTTTTTCAAAAGCTATTCACGGAAAACTAAAAAAGTTACCAATTTTTAGTCATGTTTTCTTGTATTTATTTTGTCATATTTTACGGACTACTTCACTCCCAGGCTTGATTTTTATACCATTCACACCCGAGAGTGTATACTGTGTTTTAGAGCAAACAGCGAATTTTTACCATTATTGATTTTTTTAATATAAATTTTCAAAGAGTGATAGGTTTTTGTGAAAATAAAATTTTGAAAATAGCATACCTATCTCAACTCCTTTCATTTTTTTGTTATGCTAATCATTATACATGTAAGTCTTGTAAGTTGACCTATCACTGGTATAAGGTGAGGAAGGTTTATTCAAAACACACAGTACAGGGTGTCTGCTCAATAGTCTGTCAGCCTTGAAATTTAAGTAGGTATTACAGAGCGCCACCAAAAACACACATTATCAGAATGAGCTGCCTATTTTAAAGATCAAAGGGGCAAATCAAGTGTATCAGAGTGGTGCAGTGAGTGCAAAATTGAGGAAATTTTATTACGTCCATTTTTTACCTGCTTGAAAAATTGAAGGACCATTTATACGTAGGTAAATGTTCGGGCAAAAAAGTATTAATGGAAATGAATTATAGGTACATTAAAAATCGAACAAATTTTGTTCTATTCCCTTTTGGTGTAATATTTGCATACCTAAGTAACTCCTTAAATTTTCTTGTTAGGCAAATAAATGTATGGAACCATAAGTGTTCTTTCATATACCCGAATTTCAAATTTGGCTGATAGTTTACCAGGTATCGTAGTACACACTGTTGGGCTAATTTGTGCTCAGTTGTCCCATTTTCATTCGAATTCATTCATTTTTTGTCTTTTGATTTTATACGCATAATTGAATGGTTGTAGTCTTCAGAATACTAGAATAAGAAAACAAAATTCTCTGATCAAAATAGCCGTACCTGGACTGCTAATAAATGAGTAAAGGTTATCTAAATGTTGCAGGTTTACTTTTGAAAATGTTATACTTTCCAGTGTACAAAGTAGGTACTTCTTCGCAGTTTCCTCCTCCCAAAAAAATTAATTGAATTTTCCGACAATTTTTAGAATTTTTTGAAAACTAGAACTCTTGCAGCTTCCTTCTGTGCCTGGAAATCTTGTTATAATTTCAAAATGTTAAACTTGTTATTTAAAACGATTCTTCGAGTTGATTTAATTCTATAGGCAACAAAATTATACGTAGGTATCCTTACTTACGTTACTATTTAAGTATAAAATTATCTATGTGAGCGGCTAATAATCAACGAACACGCTGCGTAAGATTTTTCAGCTCGATATGCTAATTATGAAATTAATTTAATTAGACTGCATACACCAGGTAGATAGGTAGGTACGGCAGGTGTAGGTATATAGAGGTGTACGAGCGATTATATTGGAATGGAAGTCGCGTCAAGGGCTTGTTTATTTCGACGATATGAGAAACCGAATGCGAAAAATACGTGTTCGAGTTTTGTAATCGTTTGCGCGTGTGTTTTTAGCCGAAATGAATTACGCGCGTTAATTTGGAATTGTATAAAATCAAGTTGGAAGCCAAATAGCTCGACTGTAGAGTGTAGTAGCGACGATGTAAATGGCCGTTTATTTAAAGTTAGGCGGTTTTCTGACTGTTTTTACTCGAGCTTTACACGTGTGCACTGTGCACTGTGCACATTTAGCGAATTGCCGATGCGTGTGTGTGTGCATGCGTCTGCAGTTATGTGTAGGGAAAACGTCAGACGAATTTACGCGGTGAAAACGAATCGAGAAAAACCGTTAATACAATTTGCGAAATTACGAAGGTTAAACTTCAAAACTTATTCGCCTGAGATATCTGATAAATTAAAAGATGGGTGGCCAGTTTTATGAAAAGAGGATAGATAGATGTAGATAGATCCCTCTGAATGGGTGAAGCTTAAGCTCAGAGCATTGCTACGTTTCAAATTCGGTGTAAACACATATACATTCAGCGGCGTGGCGCGGCGGGCGGCATGGCGGAGTTATTATAAAAGATTTTATAACCACCCCGTACTCTATATTATACATATTACGAGTAAAACTTTACCGTTTCTCTTCACCATTTTCCATCTCAACCTATAGAAAGAATCTTTTTGAAAGTTTGAATTATATTTTGACGGCAATTTATTTGAAAATGTTCGTTATACAGTTTTTCTAAAATGCTTAAACGAATAGTTAGACCTCTTATAAAATCCCAACACGTGCGGTTAATTGCAATTGTACTTTGTAATAATAAATTGTATTAGGTATACCTATCTCTAGTACCTAACCAGTGACTAGACTAACTACCCACTTACCCGCTTATACTCGCATATGAGGGTAAAGCTTGATTTATCGCACTTACCTACTTGTTATCGAAATAACGCAAAAAGTCAAATTTTAATGCCTTATCTATACATCGCTAAATTTTTTTCCATGTTTAAATCGTTTTTTTTTTTGTTTTTTTGTTTTTTTTCTATATGATGCGATGGTTTTGTCAAAGCGCAAAAAATGACAAAATAACAGAAAAAATTTAACCTTAATTTTTTCTGTAGCTTTGTAGATCACCCCCCCCCCCCCTAAACAACATTTCCAAAATCGAACAAAATGGGACTGGTGCTTCTTTCTTAATATCCACATTTGTGCCTAAAAAACAAGTTCTTTACCAATAACTTTCCTCAGTTTTGTTCCTAAACGCGATGCAGAAAAAAAGACGAATTAAAAAATGTAGCTGGTCAAATTTCCAATAAAAAAGATGATTACATATTTTTTTCGAAAATCGATAGCAACACATTAAAATGAGTTTGAAAACATCGCGTTATGCATCAACGTGATGTTCCGCGTGACGTTTCTATCGCGTCGCGAGAGCCAGCGGCCAACTTTTGTAGACACGCGGGCTAAATTCTTTTTTACCATATCCAAGCAGGGTGGTGGGCCACACGTTTCGCATTTTTTTGGAAATCTGCAAACGGTGGGGTCACAATAGGTTCGAAATAATCTGTTTATGGGGCACAAATGGGGGTATTTGGGGAGAAGCACCGGTCCGATTTTGGATATGCTGCTCAGGTGTTGGAATTAACTGGACTACAACTTACATTATGTATTTTGAATCGCTAAGAAAATAACAACGCGCATGGATATTTTCAATGCTTTTATTCTAGGAATGATATGTTGGCGTTAATTCATCGCCAATTTACGTTTTTCATGTGATTCGTAACATGGTACACGTATATTACGATTCTATCCGACGTTTGCACATTTAACGAGCGTGTAGTGTACTTACACGAAACTGCAGGGAAAACTTATTACCCCAAGGAGCCTTCGGGCGCACACTGTTTGTTTCTTTTCTCATTCATTTGTTTTAAAGACCGAATTGGCAGACGTATGTATTGTTACGAATTGGGAAAACAGTTAAAATTCGAGTAGTTGTACCTAGACCTACCGAGTATAGAGATTTTCTCTATATACGACATAATACCTAAGTACCATGTTTTACGGTGCAGTGTAAAATGAACTTTTTTTGAACTTTCTTTTTTCCCCCATGTAAAATACAAATAAATTGAAGTTCGACATGATGGCAAAAATATGCTAGAAGAAAATTGTATATAGGTTTCTAACCTACACTTTCTATCGACACAAAACTTATGAACTTTAAAGAGAAAAAAAAAATGATTCGAAGGTAAATTCAAATAAAGAGTTATTTTATATCCCTTCCAAAGATACCGAATAATATAGCTTTGGAGGCGGTTCTCGATTATAAAGTATGACGATAGCGGTATTAGTTTAAGTATCGGTATTTCTATAGGCGTGGTTCAATTTGGTTAAAATGTAATAACCGAATAGAAACGGAAAAATCCGAGTAAAATCCATCTTTTAAACTTGACGTTAATGTTGAAGTACTTATTCTCAGTCCAATACATTAGCACTCATTTTGTAAAACTTTTGTGCTGATTTTTGACTTGTATCTCGCTATAGCGTAATATTTTGCTTGTCGAAAATACTTAAATTACTGATTTGAATGACAAAAACGTGTCGAAGTATTTGTAATTGGATGTTGATGTCTGATCAATGTTGAATCAATAAAGGCTATCGAATGTGTTTTCATATGCTGTGCGATTTTGTTTCCCTTCTGACGAACGGTGTGTAAATTTAAAAATGTCCAGGTGATTTGAAATGTAAATTTACGATATTTTCGAAACATATTTCGAGCATCCCTACTTTGTTTAAAAAAGAACCGCTCGAACTCATTGGCTCAGATTTTAACGAAATTTCGATCAATAGAAAGAGCATATCAAAAAACTACCGTAATCAAATTTTTACTTATCGAAGTTGATTTGCACTCCTTTATGGTATAAGGGGGTGGGGGGGGTTAAAATTTAAAATATGACTATTTTGTGGGGGAAAAATCAAATTTTTAGAATTTTTCACTATAAAAGAGAAAATATATTAAGAAATGGATTCTCATTCAATATCAACTCTACGGTATTCTACAATTGACCATCAGTGGTGGACCATCAAAATCATAATTGTTCAGATTTTGATGGCCTTTGCATTGATAGTCAACAACTGTTCTAGACAGTCAACTTCTGGACCGTCAACAGTTGAATTATGTTGGACAAAAAAATTTAATGTTATGAAAAAGATACTACGCAATTTTCAAAATTTCTAAAGTTGAAAAGAAATCATGAATTTTTTCAAAGTTACGTCACTTCAAATGAAATTTGGGCTTCTGCTGGAACCGTCGAAGTGATGACATGAAGAGTTTTGAAAATTTATTTAGCATTTTTCTCTAGGCAGGCAAGTTGACGTTCAAGATGTTGCTAGTCCGAATATTGATGGTCTACTATTGACGATCAACTCTTGACAGTGCACAGTTAACCATCAAGTGTTGATAGATCTGGATCGTGAATAATTGATATTCCAAATCTTAATGGTGCGAATATTAATAGTCTACTATTGTTGGCCAACCTCCATGATAAAGTGCTGACAGATCTGGATCGTCAACAGTTGGATGATGTTTGACGAAAAAATCGAGCGTTATAAATAAAATTTGCTAAATGTTATTAAACATCATAGATGAAATTTCAACTTATGCTGGAGCAGGGGGAGATAAAATTCTCTCAGACTTTCCAAACTAATTTTAAACTATTTTTTACGTTTTAAAATTGTTGAAAATGATTTGCAAATTTATTCCGTAGCAATTCTTCCTTTTTTGTTGAAAATTTCATAACTTTTCATTTCATTCGTATAGGTAAGTGGCACTATTTTTGAATTGTGAACTCCCCTTCCCCTCTCAAAGGGATGCAAATTAACTTCAACTAATCATTTGCTTTCGGAGTTTTCTGACGTGCTCTTCCCATCTACATATTGATATTTAGTTCCAATCACAGCTGGCGATTTCGAACGATTTCTTTGTCAATGCTGATTGCTTGTGTACGAAGTTTCAGTGGATCACCTAGGCTAATAAGAACGGACTCTAACAAAGCTACAAAGCTAAATGTTCAATTCTTTTGGTATGCTCAAACTTCTGCTCTTACTATGATGCAATTCAAAAATCCTGTCAACAATGTGCGTTGGCCAAACACTGAAATGCGTATCACAACGTGTCTATCGTTTAACTCTGATCGGAGATAAATTCAGAAGAAGAAGACGAAGAAGAGATACAGAAATAATTTTTTCCAATAGATTTCAGAACCTTATACCATATAGACTTGACATAGACTGCACCAGCCTTATAAGAAAATACGTAATTAGCCTCTTCAATGTGGGAAGAACGCGCTAAAGAACGAGACTGTGAACAATCATTATAATTGGCTGAAAATTTACGCCAACCGTTCCCTCTATTTTTGCACCTTTACAGTAATTCCAACTTGAGCCAATCAAATAATAAGCTTATACAACCACGTTCCTCAGAGAATTGCACGGATGTTGAAGCTGCATTTTTAATCATCATGTGCCGTGCAGAACATGTGAAAAACGCCAAAACTGGATTCGAAATGCGGAAATTATTCAAGTACTAGGTTCTCGACTTTTCAAAAACTCGCCGAAATTCGAAAAATTGAATTTTTATCGTTCAAATTTCTATCACGGTGTATTATTTTTTTATACGTAGTTTTTAATCCTCGAGTTCTACTTTTTTGTTTTTGCAGTATCGATTCAAAAGTTTGAAGAAAAAACTAAAAAAAAAAAAAAAAAGAAAAAATCAACTATTTGCCTACTTAGAGGCATATTCAACGTTTGTTAAACGATAGCTAATCTGACACATTACGATACCGAACGTGTGGTTTGAAAATAATGGTTTTCCGCATTCTGTTATGTCTTATTCGACCTTAACGAAATAAAAAGAAGCGAAATGTAGACAGAATTGGAAATGAAATGAAATGAAATCTAAAGGAAAGAATGTTTGTTAGTGCGAAACTGCGAATGCAGGCTTGAACGCGCAGCTATACACGCGTTGGTATGATATTTTGCCGCCGCCCGCGGGCATTTTACTACAACGGTGGCGAAGTCGCGTCAAAATGTGGTGCTTCAAAGGTAAATGTACCTACTAAGTTGCGAGAGTATCTAATAAAAGGGTGAATACAGTTAAGGGTGAAAACGTACTGTTGGTACTCGTCGAAATGTAGGTATTTGCGATAAAATTGATACTTTTCTTTCATCGGTCAGTTCTTTATGTATAGCACAGGTAAAGTTGTACGAGAATGAGATAATTTTGGTGTGGGAAATTTTCATCGCTTTGGTACCTGTAATACAAAGTTATATGGAGAAAAAAAAACCTTGTTAATTTTTTGTCATTTATCACGAAGCACGGGAAGATCACTGCATTAGAGTTTTAATGGTTATATTTTTACTAGCGGGTGAAATATTTAATCTTCAAAATAAGGGATTAAAATGTCGACGTGCGGTGGTTCTCAAAGTATAGGCCTACGATAGACGATTTTTTTTTTTTTTTTAAATTAATTTTTTAATAAAACAAAAATTAACATATTTATTTATACGTCTTACGTACAGCGTTAAACGATTAATATATAACGTCTTTCTTTTAAACGTCCTATAATTATGGTCTAGAATAAATTTTGTTATCAAAGGAACAAAAACTAAAATACGTACAATCCCTTGTAATCTCAACTAATTACAGTTGAAGGTGCGTAGATTAATGAAATTTTCAACTAAAGACTTCAAAGCGCTAAATAACTTTTATAGTCTTAGATCATAGCGAATTTTTTCCCTTAATTAAATGCATCCAGATAATTGTATCGTAGGCACGGTACCCACGTGCCTTTAAAGTAACTCATCTTAAAATTTAATTCGAGTGTTAATGCTAAACTGATACATATTTAATTTTGCAAAAAGATACTTAGTTATATGTATCTAAAGAAACGTGTGCCAACGTTAAACGTTCGTATACTTATACTTACGTATATAAAAATGCTTGTATTGGTTTCTTTGTGTTTCTTTCATTCCTCGCGTCTGCAAATTAAAGTGTTTAATAATAGCGGAGAATATCGTTTGTAAATAACAGGGAGATAAAGTACAGATCTGCGAGACAGAATTTTTTTGTTCTACATCCGAGATGAACTTAATAATAGGAGAAGAATTTTTGCATTGCAAATCGAGGATTCTAAGAAGAGTAACTACTAACTACAATGTCTGTTTTTTTTTTTTTTTGCTATTTTCTCCTGACGTACACTAGGGTGGAATGGAAAAAAACATATCTCGGATTTTGATGAAACTTGCAGAAATGGTTGACTTTTGAATCGTATAGCCGCCGTACAAAATCTTGTGCACACAATTCAAACCTCAAAGGCGAGTGGAACTATCGGTCCTCGAAGTAGAGTCATTGTCGAAAAAAACCTAGTTTTTGTTGTGTACACTCCCCTAAAAATGGTATAGGACCCAGATCACAGAGCTAAGAAGATAAGATTTGAGTTTTTTCGTCCACCTAGCGTATTTTTGGTTCGATCCGAGACCACTTTTGTCACTCTACCAGCGAGGTTGGAAAGTTATATATTTCAAAATCGAGATTCTTTATTTAAAAACAAAATGCAGTTAAAGGACCTATTATTTCAAATACGCGTCCAAATTTTTTTTTTTAGCTCAGAGAAGTGAATTTAGGTCAAAATAGTTGGATAGTTTTTGCTTAGCAGTGCTGCCATTCTCATTATTTATTAAAATTTGAAAATATTGTTTTTTTTTCATGCTAAAATTTCACAATTCTGTTTTTTAAAATTATTTCCTGAGCTGGTAGCTCTAATCCACTTCTCTGAGATGAAGAATAATTTTGTACTCGTGTTTGACGTTTGAGGTGATGAGCCCTTTAATTGCATTTTTTTGAAAAATGAAGATTTTCGATTTTTTGCGATCAGTAACTTATCTATCTCTTGGTAGAGGGCCAAAAGTGGTCTCGGATCGAACAGAAAATACACTAGCTGGACGCAGAAACTCAAATCGCATCTTTTTAGCTCTCCACCAGTAATAGGTCAACTCGTGAGACTTATGCGTATAATGGTTAGCATTTCCAAAAAATCGAAGGGGCTAAGATCTGCTATTTTCAAAATTTCATTTTCGCTCAAACCTAGAGCTCACTTTTTGAAAATTCATAGAAAAAAAATTAACAATGATAAAAATTCGCTGTTTGCTCTGAAACACAGTATCTGCTCTCGAGTATGACTGGTATAAAATCAAGAGTGGGAGTGAAGTAGTTCACAAAATATGACAAACAAATGCAAAAAAATATGACAAAAAATTTGTAATTTTTTTAGTTTTTTGTGAATTACCTGCAAAAAAGCTGTCATGCGCAACTCATTAAAAATTTTGAAATGAACGAAAGAGCACCTTCAACTTGGTGGTTGGGGAAGTAACCTTGAGGATTGCATTTATAAGAAGAAAAAAATTCCAATTGAAGAAAAAAAATTTTAGTCATTTTTGGACGAAAATGGAAAGAAGGTCTAATTGTGAAGGTAAATGCGAGGGAAGCGAAAAATTAAGCTAACAGACAAGGGATACGAGTGAGAGATTGTGGTGAAAAAATCAAGAGTGGGGATGAAGTGGTTTGCAAGCTGTAAAAATTTAGTCGAAAATTTCATATTTTTGAGTTTTTTGCTGATAACTTCTGAAAAAACTATCGTGAACTCTTTGATAAAGTCCTTCAGAATGATTATCAGTGCAATCTCACTCCATGGTCTGAGCAAAAACTCCGAAGATTGTTTCCCAATGTAAAAAAAATGTAAAATGTTGAAATTTATTGATTTTTTTCTTAAAAGTTTATGATTTCTCACTTTATAACTTCAATATATTTTTTTCCTCCATTGGAAAGCAACTTTCAAGGTTCCTGCGAAAACCATGCAGTGAAGAGCACACTGGTACGGATAATTTTTTCGCCAGTTTATCCTCAAAATATTGAAAAAATTGAAAACTTTCAACTGAATTTTTTTATATTTATATCGTCACAGTTTGCAAACCATTTCATCTCCACTCATGATTTTTTTACCACTGGCCTCCACTTATATTCATCGCTTTGTTGTGCGATCCTTTTGCTTCTCTCGCATTTACCTTCAAAATTATAAATTTTTTTTCTTTAATTGATATTTTTTTTCTTCGTATAAATGCAACCCTTGGGGTTACCACCCTGATCACCGAGTTGTAGGTGCTCTTTCGTTCATTTTAATTTTTTCTATTTAGATGCTCATGATAGCTTTTTCAAAAGTTATTCACAATGAACTAAAAAAATTACAAATTTTCAGTCACTTTTTTGTATTTATTTTGTCGTATTTCACGAACCACTTCACCCGCACTCTTGATTTTTGTACAACACGTACTCAAGAGTATGTACTATGTATCAGAGCAAAGAGCGAATTTTCACCCTTATTAATTTGTTTTCTATAAATTTCCAAAGTGAGCGGCAGTTTTGGGTGAGAATGAAATTTTAAAAATAGCATATCTCGGATTTTTTGGGTATGCTAAACATTATACATGCAAGTCTCATGATTTATCCTATTGCTGGTATAAGGAAAAGGAGGTTAATTTGGAACACCCAGTAGGCAAATTTTTTGTGAAATTTATGCGAAATAAAAACAGTGTTATCCGATGTAATTTGCGTTCAATTGTTATAAACCCAAGTATCTTTAAAATTTTTCTCTATTTTTAATTTTTTTACATTCTCGCATATTTAAACGTATATGAATACTTGGTATGTGTAGGTATCGCTATATTTTGTAGGTAGGTATTTGGTGGTAGGTACTAGCATTGTGCGGTATGCATTTTACGAATATAAGTAAATATGATATAACCCGTTTTAAAAAGTAATTTTTAGAAAAATAGAAAATATTTGAATACACGATTCTTCATGTACTGCAAATGGCATAGTTTTCGTCGGTAACATACCATAAATTAGATAACATGGAAAAATATTCAAACTAGACATCTTACTAGCGCATAAAATGCATTTTTCTTTTTTCATGTTGTTGTTTTATATGCTGTGTATTTTTCAATGAAAATATGTTGATAAAGAAGCACGGTAATGTAGTTCACATAATCTTGAACTTTTCTAGTTTATTTTCGTTGTAAGCTGAGTTAGTATAGCTGGTAGCAATTTTGAAAAAATGAATTGAAATACTTGCAGTTATTTTCTCTTGATTTTTATTAGAGGTCTGTATTCCAACGATAAATGAGAAAAATATTACATTTGTTTGAATGTTTTCTCATTGGGTAACTTTTAAAGCGGAAATGCGTGACTGGCTAACGTTCCATTTGATAATAGCCCAAGTTGTAATAACGATGCATATTCCTATTCATGCAATAAAGCTTTAAAACATACCTACCGAAGGAAATGATTTTACCAAGAAATGAATTCGCAAATTTTGTATCCATCATTTTGTTCGTATTTGTACTTTATGCTATCTTATACCTATACTTAGATGTACCTATTTATCGAAGCTGTTTATACGTATGTAATGTACTATGTATGCATGTATGAAATTGGTATTTTTTTTTTAATTTCTCGTAATATTGTACGGCAATTGTTTTTCTTTTTCAAAGTAAGTACCTAATAATTATTTATGTATTAAATCACGAATCAAGATCATTTTATATTAATGTCACCAACATCTGAATTATCAGTCTGAAATTATGTAGGAATATCCACCCACTCTCCATTATAAATATTATTAAATTCTTTTGATGTAGGTACGGTCATTTTTGCTCGGATAAAATGTATTTTTTATTCTTAAAATTATTACGTATACTGCTGAAATTCGCTGCAAAGAGATTTTAGTTGATTAATTTTTTTTTCTATTTTTTTTTTTTTTTTTAATTTCATGAAATGGTAGTCTATAGCTTTTACCCAATTCGCCAATATTTTGAATCTTTTGTCTGGTTATTTAGAATTATTTCGTTTGTGTTTGGCATTTTATATTACCACCATTGAAATTTCGAAAAGCGGAAATTTTTCGAGCTTTGAAATGACGTTTATCCGTAATTTGAAAAGAAAGTATACCGCGTGTACCGGTGTACGTATCTTTTATTCTTTTCACCTCTATAGCTGTAGTTGAAATGCAAAGACTGATCAAAGAAAGAAATAATTTTAAATGGGTAATATTTTTACGTTGGTATTGAAAGGACACGTTTTAGCCTTATTTGTATATTATTATAACTATAGCATGAGATAAGCTAAACTGCTAATTATATGTATTATGATTATGATTTCAAAACGTAAGTATATTTTCGGTTGAAGTCTGGATTATGATTTATAGAATTTTATGCATGAGATATTTCGATATAAAATTCAGATCAAGATTACGTGTAATGTACCGATCTGTGCAAAAAAATTCAGGTAAAGCTGGATAAAATACTTGTATTTTACTCTCTAAAAAAAAAACGTTTTGACATAATTTTGATAATCGTGTGTGATGTGAAAATTAGAACAGATCTTCATCGGTAGGGGCACAGACAGTTCCCCATCTACGTTCATCAAGTACCTACTGGAGCGAAAAACAGTTTTTAAATTCAGCCTGGTAGTAGTGAGAATTGCCAGTTGCCAGAGGAGATAATTGCAGATTAGTACTGGAATGGGCCGAATTTTTCTATTTTTTGGTGAACATTTTGATAAATGGAATTTTTATAAAACTTATCAACATCCCTCTTTTTAGGGATTTTTAAGAGAAGTGTCACTTTTTGAATTTTTTTTCGATTTTCTCAAAATTTACAAAGGGAATTTTTTTAAAAAACGTTTCAAACTTGTTAAAAATTGAAGAATTGCTTTTTCGGAAACGAAAAAATTTCACCAAAAAAGATGCGATTCATCCATTTTTAAAATGCCTAAAAACAATTTTGCATTTTTTCCGTTTTTTCGTAAAAACGGTGAAAATGACTGTGGATGAACTACGGTAAGTGTTTGACAAATAGTCTGCTATAAAAAGAGGGAAGAGGGAATAATTGATCAAAAATTATAAAAAATCAGTGAAAATTTGATAAAAATTGAACAAAAATTGGTAAAAGTTTAAAAAAAAAAGTCAAAAATTGTGAAAGAATGTTGAAAAAAAATGAAAAATGACCTGTAATATGAAAAAGTTGTAAAAATTGATTAAAAATAGAGAAAAATACGCGAGAAATGGAAAACATTGATTAAAAATCAAGAAAATCTGTAAAAATTGACCTAAAACCTGAAAAAAATTTTTGGAAATCATCAAAAATTGGTTTAAAAATTAATAAACATGTATGAAAAATGCAGAAAATTTGTCAAAAAATACGAAAAAATGTCGAAATTTATGTGAAAATTGACCTGAAACAAGAGAAGAATCGTTAGAAATTATTGGAAATTGGGTAAAAAATTGACGAAAATGAGTTAGAAATGTAGAATATTAATAAAACATCATGAAAAATTCAGTCTTTCTAAATCATGTTTATCAAATTTTTACACAATTTTTCAACATTTTTTCGTGATTTTTTATCAAAATTCTTCTTTTTTTAACTCATTTTTCTATATTTTTTTACGTAATATTAAACGATTATTAACGATTTTTTTTGCATTGTAGGTTAATTTTTACGTATTTTTCAACATTTTTTCGTGATTTTTAATAAATTTTCACTTAATTTTTAACATTTTTTTGTAATTTTTGATAAATTTCGTCAATTTTTTTCGCAATTTTTCAATGATTTTTTTCACAAATTTGGACGATTTTTAACAAATTTTAAAAATAGAGAAACGTGTGGAAAAATTCAAAAAAACATTTTTTCATCCTGTTTTTTGCTCATGAAATAATGGTTTTGGTCGAAAAATTTCTACCGATTTTCACTTCATCTCATTTTTCTTTCATAATTTTTGAAATCTCAATTAATTGTAAATGTTACTTTATGTACTTACGAAATGATGTTCAGCACCTCAAACTACCTTTATGTGTAAGATAGAGGCCTAAAGTACAGACTTTATTTCGATGTGGCATGAAAGACATAATTTGAAAAGTTTTGGAAAATACCTACTTAGCCTTGTATTGATTGAAATATTTTTTTGCGTAACTTACAGAATTATTTTTTTTTTTTTTTTCGGTTATAGTAACACGTATTTGCGAATTTCAGCCAAAAAAATCTATTTTCCTCTTTTCGTTTTGGTGGTGAGTTTTGAAAAATTGCCAAACAATTGTGCTGTAAATTCAGTTTTGGTTTCATTACACATATGTTACGTATACAATACGCAGAATTGCGGGGAGAAATATGTTTTATTTTTTTATTTTTTTATTTTGGATGCTTTTATAAATCAGAATTCAGTCGATGTGAATTTGGTTTTCGCAATGAATACGGTGGTATGTTGTTAATATGTATGTATAAATTATGCGACCGAGAATCTTTTTGAATGGTAACGGAAAACGCTCGAAATAAGCTTGAGGAGAAATGGCGAGATGATCTTTCTATTTGAAAAATGTATTGCCCATGTTTGAATTAATGATTAGTGGTAAAAACGTGGTAAAACTTAAATGGTAATAATTTACCATTGTATGATACTCGTTAGCTATACCCATACCTATACGTATGGGCACTGCTGGGTAGTTAGGTATACCATACTATACCTATTACCTATAGGTACGTATTTTGTTATTTAAGCGAGAAAAAAAATGCTACCTATATTTGGAATTGTTTTTCAGTTTATTTCTCGGGCGAAATACCTATACTATTTGTGACATATATCCAAACGGCGTACAAATACCGCTGGGAGAGAAGCTAATGTATTTTTCGTAGTAACTGAACCATACACGAATGAACGATGAATGTGCGAGTGTGTGTGTGTATGAACGTCGTACGCTGTACATTCTCCGATATCGGTGATTTTTTATTTGAACATTTCATTTGCAAATCGATTTGTACACTTTTTAGGCGCTTCTGTCGAGATTAAAATGTTGTCTAGTCTGCGTATAATACCTATATTTATACGAAGTCAAAGTCACGTTGATGCTCAAAAACAATGTCTATAATATGGCGATGATAAATAGGTAATGCTGATGAAATACTAAAACTGTTTAATGTAAGTATAAATAGTTTTGTGTACCAACTACGTATTTAAGTATACGTATAATTAGACTCGAATGTATGTGTTCCTGTGTCTCTATGTATGTGTATTAACGTAAGATGGTACGTGTCTCTGTCTGTGCAGCCCAATATACTCCCTATGATCTCTACCCGGTGTTTCATATTCACCTCCCTTCCCTTATATCAGTGATAGGTCAACTTATGAGACTTACGTGTATAATGATTAGCAGACCCAAAAAATTTAAGGGGCTGAGATATGCTATTTTCAAAATACAAGAAACAATTTTTTAGTAATTATTGGACAAAAATAGAAAAAAAAAACAAATTTTGAATTTAAATACGAGAGAAGCAAAACCTGGTCCTTCACTCCCCTTCCTCTCACCACAAATTTTTTCATTCATTGGTACATGAAATCTAAAACGTTGGTATAAAAATGAATTTATATGAATAATTTTCAAAACAAATTGCGATACAAACGAGGTTCAAGAGCGTAACATGGACTTTTTTATGAAGTTGGGAGAGGGGATATAAAAAATGTCAATCATAATTATACAGTTTTCAATTCGAGTGCTATTTTTCTCACGCTCAAACAACGATGATTCTTGTGTTGAGATTGTGGATACCCAAGCGAAGCCATGGTAACAATTATATAAGGAAAATTAATTTTTAATGGTCGAAAAATATATTTTTGAAAAAATTTGGTCCATTTACACATCTTTTGGAAAGTTTAGGCCCCCAGAGTGTTGTGGCTTGAGCGTACTTTTTCGTTTAAAAATACCTTCAACTTTGCATTATTGCACTGACTGGTTGATCGAAGTTTAGAGTAATTTTAAAGGTAGAAATTGGATAATATTTATACTTAATTATGCAATAAAACTCGAGATGGGAAAAAATAAGCGAAATTTGTCCAGATTTTCGTGCACAACACTTTTCTTCACAAAACAAAGCTTGGACTGTAAAAAAAAATTATTTGAAATACTAAAAAGGTCCCCTAATTGTGGCCCTGGGTTTCAGCCCAACCCTCTATAATCCTGACCTGAGCAAAACGTTACAAGGTAAAGGACCTGAGTGAAGGACTGTGGTAAAAGTGCGGATGAAGTGGTTTGCATACTGTGACGATATAAATGTAAAAAAATTTAGTTGACAATTTAAAATTTATCCAATTATTTGTGGATAACTTTTGAAAAATCTTATTATGAGCCTCTCACTAAAAATCTTTAAAATTTCTAGAAGTGCACCCCTTCCCACTTCATGGTGTGAACAGAAACCCTAAAAGTTGCTTGTAAATGGATAAAACAAATATTGAATGTGACAAAATAGAAAATCTTGAACTTTTAAGAAAAAAATTGATAAATTTCAACATTTTCTATTTTTTTTTCAAAACTAAAAATGGTACATATGTCTAGTTCAGGCCAAAAAGTAGCAAATGCTATGTTGTATTTCCAGTAAAAAAAAATAGGGACATGGGTGATGTAATTCGTGAAATAAAACGAATTTAATATTAAAAAAATGTTTGAAAATTTTGAAAATTTTCATTCTAAGTTTTTAAAAAACCATTATAGTTACTCAATTAGAAAATTTCTCTTCAAGTAACAAGGGTACCCCCACAACTCGCGCATAATTAAAATTTCTCCAACTTGTGTTTAGATATCCTGAAAAAAATTGTTTTGTTAAAATTTTTTCTCTTTTTTTAAATAAAAAACTTTCCATGGAAATAGAAATTTTAACATAAAACTATTTTTATTGAAATGTTCAATTAATTTAAAGAAAAAATATCAAAATCGAGTAAACATTTTAATAAAGGAACGTTTTTTCCTATTTTTTTTTTTTTTAAAGAAAAAAAATCATAACCAAACTATTTTTTTTCTATTATTTAAGCAGGTTGAGGAGAATTTAACTATATCAAGTGGTGGCGAGTATTTTGCTACTTCAAGAAAAAAATTTTAATCGGATTCTTAAAAGAGATTTTCAAAAAATTATTTAATTCATCATTTCACGAATCACATTGCCTATGGTGCAATTTTTTTACTGAAAATTACTACATTGTATTTGGCACATTTTGGCGTATACTAGACATCTCTACAATTTTTAGACAAAATTGAACTTTTTTTAGAATTAAAAAATTCGATTGCCTGTAGCACTGTCCGTGCGATGTTTTGAATAGGCAACCCATACTACATGAGCCCAACTTGTGTTGCTCTATTTGTGGTATGAAGGAGGTACTACCGAGACGGAACACTCCGTATACTATGCTTTAGACAGAACAGCGAATTGTAGTATTATTAATTTTGTTTCTATGAATTTTCAAAGCGAGCAATAACATATCTCAACCCTTTAGATTTTTTGGTTACGCTAACCATTTTACACGTAAGTCTCATGAGTTGTCCTATCACTGGTATGAGGGGAGGAAGATTAATGCGAAACACCCGGTACATACGAGCTAATTGCATGTATACTTACTCTCATTACTTAGCTAAATGATCAATACGTATTATATTATCGACTTATCAAGGGTAAATGTAGGTCTAGGTATGGATACTATACCTACATAGATTGAGTATAGTGATGAGCAAATAGGCTCGCGCACGCGTTCCGTGGAGCATTAGAATCTTGGAAATTATCGCGCGCGTATGCTCGGTCTGATTTGAAATATTTTTATGAAAAAGCTTCTCTGGTAATTCGATCGCATTTGGTAACTCTCCAACTACATTTACCGATAATTGATGACGAGGAGACCAACTTTAACGAAGTTTCATCGTTAAAACTTTTGAATTAAAGGCGAACTGGAAAACCCCTTGCGAGTTCGATTGGTGGGGGTACGTTACGTACGCGGAGTAGGATAAAAGGGAAAGGAAATTTCAGTTCATAGCGTTTAAGGGCGGTTAATTCGCGTTAAGTAGTGATTTCTTAGCGGAAAGGGGTGTCTCGGGAAATAACATTATCTCCGGTATCTTTGCATCAAGGTTTTCCCTCAACGCTTTTCCCGATTTCGTAGTTTTCCGTTCTTCTGCCATTCTCCAGTTCTCCGATAATTTACTCTTCGAGTCGGAAATAAGAATTTGAAATTGCAGGTGTTGGAGAATATTCGTTTCCGTTTGTTTATGTCCTCATTTATCCCTATAACAGTTAATGCTCGCGCGTTCGAGTTAATTCTTGCGGTATCGAAATTGCACGTAAAATTGTTCCGAAAATGGTTACTATTCTTCTTCGTTACGCCTTATTATTTTTTCTTTACGTTCTTAATTATAGCCGAAGAATCGTCGCCGTCGCACCACAACACACCGCACCGCACCGCCGTCTGCACTAGGTAAATTATTCGTCGATCTAGTACACTTTTCACCCAGCCCCAGCCAGTAGTTTTAAATATTGTTTGACACATTCTTCGTACTTCGTGATGTTTCTTTTTATATACCAATTTTTTCTCTCTCTCTCTCTCTCTTTCTCTTTTTCTTATGCGTTACGTTACGTTACGTTGCGTCATCGTTGGTAGGTATGCTAAACACATACACACGTAGACTTACCAACTACCTACCTACGTAGACGTACTAACTATATACCTATTACCTATTACCTACTGTACGAATATTGCAGTCGTGTACGTGTACTCTTGGATAAGACGAAACGTTTTAGTATATACGATTTAATGCTTAAATTCTAAATCGATAAATGCTTGCCATTTTGAATGAAATTATTGGGATCAAAGCCAAATTCGTCGAATAATAGCGTATTCTAAACCCGTATGTATTATTACCGTTGTCGGTTGTCGACAACCTTTTAGCAGCCGAACATTTTTATATACGAAAGCTTTATTTTATACTTTGAAAACTTCTCCGCAAATTGGTCAAATTTTATTATACGCATTTGATTTATGGTGTCAAAAAATCCTAGGCATAATTTTCATCAACCTGCTGTCATTCCACTTCGACTAGCTACTTGGTAAAAAATTTACTCCTCAATATCTAGATGAAGTTTCTTTTTCATGTAAACAAATTAAAAGAGCAAAAAATTTCGTAACGAAATTTTAACTGATGTAGTCGTATTAACTAAATGTTACGATAACTTTATACAATTTTTAAAAAAATTGAAGTAAAATGAGTAGTTAATTGATAAGCAGTGTGTGTGTTTTTAGTCAAGTGAAGCTAAACTAGAAATTAAAGGTGATTGTAAAAAATTTAGAACAAGGATTGTTATATATGGATACACTGAAAATAGTTTTCTAAACAGCATGCTAAAAGTGCCCATCAATATGAGGCGTACAACCGTGCATAGACTAGGTTTTAAGGGGTGGGACAGACCCTTTCAAAGCGTCTTTTTTTCGCCATATCTGCTCTGTAATTACTTTTAATACTGAAAAATTAGTCACTTTTCCCTTTGAAGTAAAAATTCTAGATCGAGGACATAAAATGCAAAAATGTTCATAATCATCTTTCATCTCGAGTTTTTGATCAAAAACTTCAATTCAAAAATCAAAAACATCACGTCAAAAATGCCACGTTTTCAAAAAACGTTTTATTTTTTAAACTTTTTTTTTTCAAATTTTCTTATTTTTTTGCTAATTTTATTTAAACTTTTTTAATTTTTTCAATTAGACGTATTCATGTCAACATTTTAACATAAATTGCAAAAATCATTTATAATCCTTTTTTATCGCGAATTTTTGATCAGAAACTTTAAATCAAAAATCAAAAAGTCTTATTTTCAGAAAACGATCCACAGCCATAAGACATATCCATGTCAAAAAGCTTATAACTTTTTTGATCTACCCTTAATTTCCCACAATTTTTATGTTTTAACACTACGAGCCATAAGTGAGGAGTTGAAGCAGTTTTAAAAATTCTTGTACATGAAGCTTTACATCTCACACAACCCAAAGTGTAATGAAATTGGCTTTCGATTCAAATAATATGAATACTTTGCAACGAAATTTTTGCGCCCTACCCCCTCTTCTTCGTTTCGAAATATTGGCTAAATGTGAACGATTTTGGTAAGTATCAAGCCGAGTAAATCTTGCATGAAAAAATAATCTTATTAATCCTTCAGAATACTGACATGAATTTTGTTGATCTTTCTGTCCCTTACGTTAATGTTTTGTTCAATAAATATTCAGTTGTAATCATTACTGATGGAAAACTCATTCTTGTTGACATAAACGCGTGTATGATATTATTGTAGAAATACTTACATACTTTACTTTATTGCGACCAGTTTTTCAAATCTTTTCAAGCTAGTATCAAATTTTCAACGGTAGACTGACAATTGTACCTCGTGGATTTTTTTTTTAATTTTATTTATTACGAAGTATTTGGCCATTTACATTCTTACGTATCCATACTTTCATACAAAAAATAAAACAGTAAAAAAATTGAAATTATTTCTTTTTATATTGATTCATGTATCGAGCAGCTTATTCGTAGTTCGTTTTCACTGAAAAGGTTTATACATTTGTAATAAATTGCTTTGAAATTTTAATACCTTAATATAAACGTTTAAATTTCTTTTGTACGTCTTCTGGGTAAGCGTTTTTCGTAATACTTACGTTATACGGCAAGACATGCATAAAACATTATTCTGGCAGTAAAAAAAAAAAAAAAAAAAAAAAAAAAACGTTTCCAAAAAATTTCCATTCTACATTCCTACCGTAGCATCGGATTAATTTCGATTTAAAAAAAATATTTTATTTGAAAATATTGCAGTCTTACGTACGTCCATGTTTGTTCCACATTTACGCATACGTAGCTAGGTATAAAGGCACATAGGATAGATCTGTAATAAAACGACAAAATGATGTAAATTCGGTTTATTATTTTTAAAATCACCTATATAAAATGGGTGTATGTTCAGGTTCACTGAAATTGGATTTCAAATCCCGTTGCTACGTATATCTGAGAGATGATGAAGCTTAGCACCCCCAGTTGAATCATTGCTGATCGCCCCATCGAATAAAATCCTCCGTTATAAACTTTCTCCTGTTTTCTGTGCTATATTGCCTGTGAAAACCAGTCTGTTATGGTGTGTGGACCTAAGGCGGATGAGGAAGGATATCAACAAAATCCGTTTTGAACTTCTAGAAGATTAGTGCGATCATTTCTGGCGATGTCAGATGTTAACATCGAAAGATATGTATAGCTCATTCTGGAAAAATCGTCAACAGTGTGACATCTGATATCAGTAGACGGATTTTGATGGCCTGGAATGATATCAATGGACTTATGAAGGATTGATTATCATTTGCTCAGCTCGGTACCAACCAAAATCGATCAAATTTAGGAAATTTAGTTAGATTGGCGGCGGACTTGATATTCTGGAGTGGGAATGGGAAGGGATTGCTGAAGGACTAAAATTGTTAAAATTGTTCTTTTTTATAAGAATTAGAGAAGAAATAGCATTTTTTTAAGGTCAAACACGAGGAAACCCCCATATCTCCCCTCCTGATTGACCTAGCAGGTTGATTTTTGGATATGTTATAGAACTTTGGATTGTCTGTCGATCGGCTCAAAAAGGATGATTTGTTGCGATTTTGGCTTCTCAACACCCCTCCCTCATATTTGGATATAACTAAATTTTGACCCAAGGTCATCCTCACTCGTATATATCTTATCCGCCGCCAAACTGTACCTGTTTACAAAAAAAGAGCGACTTTTGTCAGTATCAAGCAGAGTGATTGATATTACTTTTCGAAAAAGAAATAAAAAATCAAATAAGTCTTAAAATTAAATTAAATATCCGGCATTGCCGAAAGTGGTCTTAATCGTTTTCTAGTACCCCATAATGGATTTTGTTGATATTCCTCTCCCTCTTTATGGACTACAGGTCGATAGACTGTAATAGCCTTGTTTTCATTGACATTACGACGTAGGAAATCAGAATTATCTAGTAGTAGAAGGTCTGTACATATTACATTATTTTAAAAATATATCACTTCCAATTTTACTCTTCAAGAATCCAGTTCCTTTGAATTAGCTTTCACAAAACAACACCATATTTTTACAACTTATTACGTCTGTTCTATCAAAATGTTACCATATAATCAAGTCGAAATGGAAAATAAGTTTAAATTAAATTCATTTTACCGAAGTAGTTGCATAATTGAAGAGCAATCTGATATTATGACAGTTGCATCAACTTTTTCGTGCTCGCAGACAGATATATAGGTAGCTAGATACCTTACCTACATAAACTTTGAATACATTCAGTTGTGACGTTACAACGACGTATTTTTCTTATTAAAACCTAAAAACGGTGACAGAAAAAAAGTACTTTTTTCTTCTGTTCAAGGTATATTTAAGCGGAAAAGTGATTAATAAATAATTTAATTTCCAATGCCAGTTTATGCTGCTAGATCGGTGCATTATTTAACATTTCATTTGTAACTTTTTTTTTTTTCCGGAAAGCTCGAGACGTTCTTTTTTTTTGTTTTCTTTTTATCGCTCCAATGGCCGAAATACGGGTAATCTAATTTAATATTCAATACCTTATACAGTCAGATCTACTCTGTAATTATGTATAGTGTCGCTGAAAGTGAAATAAAAATTGTGATTATTTTTCAAGATATACCTGCGTATATTTTTAATTTTGATAGGATTTACGTATAAGTAGTATCAGTATGAGTATATGATAAATTTTATCGAAATACCCCTGCAATTAAATTTATTCCAAGAGTTACATTTTTATTAATATAGCCGATAGGAATGTTTGAAACAATTCAATCCACGGTAAAGTCCTACGAGTATTTACTTTGTTTGGAATTTCTTGGTTAATTATTCAAATTACTTTGTTTTGCAAATGTGAGTAAAACGTACTTATTTATTGAAAATTTCTCGACGAAACTTTTAAATGCACTTGGTAATACATAATGGGTTACAAATCGGCAAGAAATTTCTGAATTATGTATGATTTCAACGTTGTAGATATATGTTGAAGAAAATTCTTTGAAAAATGAAATATTGAATTTTCTTTGGCATGTAACATTGAAGATGAATCTGTGGTACTATTTTAACGAAAATATTGTATACCAAATAAATATATACTTATTTTCTGGTTGGTAAAATTATAATTTTCTTATCGAGGTTCAGAACCGTTCTATATTTCAATAACGAAGAAAAAAAAAAGGAAAAAAGGAAGGAAATTGAGAGCTAGGGAGTTCTGCTATACCGACAGTTGGTTAGATAGAGCTTTTTCCCCAAAAATCATTACAATAGATAGATTCCATTTATCTAAGAAAATTAATCTGTAAAATAGAATAAAAATAAATAAATAAATACGAAGGTAATATGAGAAAAAAGTAAGCTACTTTGAAAGACTTTTTCATCCTAAAAAAAAGATTTATAAGTTATTTGGAATTACAGCAAAATTGTGATATTTTTAGTACTCGTGGAGCACAGCACAATCGTATCTGGCGTAATTTTAGAGAGGAAAAAAAAATGTAAACATACTAGCGGAGAAATTTTTATTAAAAATACTTCAATATGTGCGTCGCGCCGAAGATTTTAAGATTACGGATTTTTCAGATTTCCTTATGCGCTCTGGTTTTCGTTTTCCAAAATTCGACGTTGGAAGTTTAATATTAACGGAAAATAACGGCAAAGCGTTGGGAAAATGCAGGTGCTGTTTGTAATTACATTTTTTTGCGCTGAAGAAGTTAAAAAGAGAGAGAGATTTACGTATAACTGAAAGTTTTTCATTTTTCTTATATGTTTTACTTACACTTCGTTTCTTTTTTCTTTTTATGTTCCATTTGGTGCTTCTTTTTTTTTTTTTTTTTTTTTTTTTTTTTTTT
>FIZR01009307.1:0-17894 GCA_900060175.1 Ferrisia virgata
TCATTTACTCCGCTCGATAATGACCAAAATCGCTCCAATTCAGTCAATCGGCTCAGTTTAGCGAGGGATTAGATATATATGAGTGGGGATGACCTTGGATCAATATTCAGTTTTGCCCCAATTTGGGAGAGGAGGTGTTGAGGAGTCAAAAATGCAAAAATTATCCATTTTTAAGCCAATTGATGAAGAATCAATAGTTGTATAACATACCCAAAAATCAACCTCCTAAGTTAATAAGTGGGGAAATATGGGGATTTCCCCTTCTTTGACCTTGTAAAAGGGATGTTCCTCCCCTAACTCCCCACCAAATTGAGGTAAGAAGTTGAAGTTTGGTATGCAAATTTAGTCGATGCCCTAGATGTGCCTTTTGCGAATTACGACTTTTTAGCTCGATTGCAGCACCCTCTCACAGCCCTAAAATAGTGGTTTTTTTGATAGGTTAAGCCAGACTATCACAGTCTATCGGCCAATGGTGGCTAGACGAGCGGGGGGGAGGAGGAGGAGGATACAAAAAAAATTCATTTTGGGGTCCTTAGAAGGCTATTAAGACAACTTTTGGTCATATCAGAAACTTATTTTATTTCTATTTCTTTTCCTAACATTAAAATCATTTACTCCGCTCGATACCGACTAAAATCGCTGTGATTCGGTCAATCGGCTTAGTTTGGCGGCGGATTCGATATATACGAGTGGGGATGACCTTGGACCAAAATTCAGTTTTGCCTTATTTTGGAGGAGAGGGTGCTGAGTTACCAAAAACGCAAAAATTATTTCTTTTTGGATCAATCGATAGAGAATCCAATGTTGTATAACATATCCAAAAATCAACCACCTAGGTCAATTAGTAAGGGAGATATTAGAATTTCCCTTATTTTTGACCTTGAAAAAGGCCCTCTCCTATCTCCGTACCAAAATGAGCTGAGAATTTGAAATCTGGTATGTACATTCAGTACGGGGCCCTATATGTGCCTTTTGGGGGTCCCTACTGCCTTCCAAATTGGGCTAGAAAGTTGCAAATTAGGTATATACAGTCGGTAAGGACCCTAGATATGTAGCCTATTGCCATTTGACATCATCGCTGAGAAATTTCCATCTCGCCGACAATGTATACAACAAACACGTAGATAACTTTGTGTTCGCATCGGCCACCCTAAATGCGTCATACTTGGCTACGTACAATCGTAACATTGTAAACTTTCGCGACGAATTGAAAACTCATAAATAATATTTAACGAAGAAATTGCGCAACTTGTTGGCTGATGTGTGAACGAATCGGGGTACCCGACACCTACGTCTGTTCGAAGTTATACACGATATCGTACGGTTGTGAAAAAACAAAAATAATAATAATCTTTCACGCTGGACGACGTCTTCGAAGATTCGATGTTATATATGTAGGTACGACGACGAGGACGACGACGACGATATAACATAAAATATTATTTCTACAAAAGGGAACGATATATACGATTTTCATCCGTTGTTACGAACAAAGAGAGCTACACACATCCGTTCTCAATTGATCTCGGCGACATTTTTTAAATTGGTTTAAATTGGTTTAATTAAATGTTCTGTGAACTGAGTCAGTTCTACTAGAGGACGAAGCAACGAATTCGTACACTTTGCTTCGAAAAGTGTATCCGTACGTACACGTCTTCGTACGACATATCAGCTATTTTCAAACTAGCGATGAAAATACGTTCGCGGGGAATTTTTTTACTAATTGAAACGAATAAATGTTACCAGAATTTTTATACACGCGAGCGTAGGTTTATGAAGAAAATTCCTTCTTTGTTGTACGTATGCTATGTACATGTATAGGTACATAGCACATAAACGTACTGTACTGTATGATTATTTTCAGGTTTACGACAAGATTGCTCGATGGTGAACGCGTAGGTTTGATTTGAACTGCAATGCATGAATCGTATTGCAATTTTTATATACAATACATAAGATGTGTCTGTGTATGCGGAAGAAGAACGAGCGGACACAGTTGGCTAATATCCTTTCAGCTTTGATCAAAGTTATTGTGGACCAGCGATAAATTATGGTTTTGATTCTCCAGAATTATAATCTTGAGAGCTATATTTTCTACGAAAAAATGAATACCTTTTCAGGCTGCTTTTCATGCAACATTATTATAATTATGTGAATTGAAACTTGCGATGTTTTTTCAGCCTGGCTTTCGTAACGTACTACAATCATGAAAATTTAATTTTCCCAATCAGCATTGCGAGTAGGAAGGGTTCAATGGGGCTAAAAATTCGAAATGAATACCTACAAACGAGACATACCTAATTCTAATTTCCTAGCCCAATTTGGAGGGGGGGTTATGGGAGGAGCAAACCAAAAAAATTTGAAAAATCTACCAAAAAACCACATGCTATGAGGGGGGGGGGGTGCGATGGGGCTGAAAAATCAAGTCTCACAAAAGGCGCATAAAGGGCTCCCACTAAATGTACATACCTAATTTCAACGAATTGACTCAATTAGGATAGGAGTTATGCGAGCAACAAATTCAAAAAATAAGACAAAACGACCAAAGAACAACATATTTGAGGCTGCGAAGGGGTGAAATGTGGTTGAAAAATCGAGACCCACAAAAGGCACATCTAGGATCCCCGCTAAATGTACAAACCTAATTTCAAGTTCCTGGCTCAATTCGGACGGGAGTTATGCGAGGAACAAATTCAAAAAAATGAGAAAAATATGAGAAAAACCTATCAAAAAAACACTTCTTTTAGGGTTGTGAGAGGGTGTTGCAATCGAGCTAAAAAGTCGAAATCCGCAAAAGGCACATCTAGGGCCTCGACTAAACGTACATACCAAACTTCAACTTCTTAGCTCAATTTAGTAGGGAGTTAGGGGAGGAACAGCCTTTTTTCAAGGTCAAAAAAGGGGGAACAACCCATATTTCCCCTCTTAATTAACTTAGGAGGTTGATTTTTGGGTATGTTATACAACTATTGATTCTTCATCAATTGGCTTCGAAAAGGGCAATTTTTGCGTTTTTCACTCCTCAACACCTCCTCCCCCAAATTGAGGCCAAACTGAATATTGATCCAAGGTCATCCCCACTCATATATATTTAATCCCTCGCTAAATTGAGCCGATTGACTGAATTGGAGCGATTTTGGTCATTATCGAGCGGAGTAAATGATTTCAACGTTGGGAGGGGGGAGGAATAAAGATAAAAATAAAAATCGTCTTAATGGTCTTCTAGGCCCCCAAAACGGATTTTGCTGGTACTCTCCTCCCTCATCCGCCGTTGATCGATAGACTGTAATAGTCTGGTTTTTCTTTGACAAAATGACATAGAAAATTAGTCTAAAGCATCGTTGGGTAAGTTAAAGGTAAGGGCGAGGGATGGGGGGGGGGGGGTGTTTCGCAATTGGGTTATAATTTCGACAGCACCAAAATACACGTTTTGGATCTATACTAAATATATATACCAAATTTCAACTTTCAAGCTAAATTTGGTGGAAAGTTATACCAGGAATAAACTTAAAATATAAAAAACTTCTCCTAAAAAAGCATTTTTCGGTTCCTTGAGAAGCTGCAATGGATCTGAAAAGTCTAAACCCCCCTCTCAGCTCATTTATGGCCTCTGATAAATTCGCACACCAAATTTCAATTTCCTAGCTCAATTTGTTTAGGGTAAGGGAGGAACAGCCCTTTTTTGACGTAGGAGGCTGATTTTTGAATATGTTACGAAATTTGGATTATCTATTGATGGGCTCAAAAAGGAATATTCTTGCTATGTTAGCCCCTCAATACTCCTTCCCCCAAATTTGGCCACATAACTGAATTTTGGCCCGAGGTTATCCTCACTTCAGAATATCATATCCAGTGCCAATCGAAGTGTATTTCCCAAATTTAATACATTTTGGTCGATATCAACCTGAGCAAATGAATTCTGGTTTCGTTTGGGGAGTAGGGAGGGGGGTGTAGAGGAAATAAAAATGAAAATACGCATCTAACATGGGCAAAAATAGTCCTAAGGGTATTTTAATGCCGCACAACAGATTTCGTTGTTATCCCACCTCTGCTCCCTCCCCAAGACCCTGGTTTTCATTAACAATATGATATAGAAAATCAGGTTAAAAAAGAAGCATTGCTTCTTACTGAACTTGATTTTCATGAATTGAAAAGATATTTGAATTGTCCATTCATGGTGTAAGCAAAAGGGGCGTTCTGGGTTGTTTTTTCTTGAACAGTGGTAGGAGTACGGGTAAATGAGGCACATCTGAAACCTATTCTAAATCGGTATACCAAATCCCAACCCGCTAGATCAAGTTGACAAACCGAAATAATTATTTAGGTTTATCAGATTCCGTTTTGGGGTTCTAGAAGGCTATTACGACCGTTGTTGTTGGTCTAGCCAGATTTTTATTTTTATTTTTTTCCTCCCGAAACACAAAATCATTTGCTCAGCTCGATATCGATCAAGATGGGTCAAATTTGGGAAATATGCTTCGATTAGCACTGGATATGATATTCTGGAGTGGGGATGCCCTCGGGACAAAATTCAGTTACGCTCCATTAGGGGAGGAGAGGGGGGAATAGACAATCCACAGCTGTATTATATACCCAAACATCAATCTCCTAGTTCGATTAGAAAGAGAGATATGAGGTTTTTTACCTTTTTGACCTCGAAAAAGGGCTGTTCCTCCTTTATGTCCCCTTCAAATTTCAACTTCCTAGGAGTTATGCGTGAGACTGATTCGAAAAATAAGAAAAACCGACCAAAAAACTACATTTTTATGGCTGGAAGGGGGTGCACGGAGGCTTAAAAGTCGACCCTCCCAAAAGGCACATCTAGGATCTATACTAAATCTATAAATCAAATTTCAACTTATTAGCTAAATTTGGAAGGGAGTTATGCGAGAAACGAACTCAAAACAATAAGGAAACCCGCCCAAAAAACCACATTTCTGGGGCAGACTTCAGCCTTTTTTCAAGGTCAAAAAAAAGAAAACCCCTCATATTTTTCCATTTAATTGACATAGGTGGTTAATTTTCGGATATGTTATTGAGCTTTGGAATGCCCATTTACTTCCTCAAAAAAGAACGATTTTTGCGAATTTTGCCCCTCGGCACCTTTTCCCGCAAATTTGGTCACAGCTAAATTTTGGTCCGAGGTCATTCCCGCTCCCGTATATTAAATTCGCCGCCATTGAGATCTTATTTCGAAAATTCAATCAACTTTGGTCGATCTCGAACTGAGCGAATGATTTTTAGCTTTGAAAAATAAAATAATAAAATAAAAATAAATATCTGGCATGACCATTGAGTACCCCAAAACGGATTTTGTTGATAGCCTCCCTCCGGCCGTAGTTCGATAGACCGTAATAACCTGGTTTTAATTGACAATACAACATAGAAAATCATGCTGACTACTTCCACTTACTCCTTTTACGATCAGCTTGAGGAACTCACAACCATTTCGAATACATATTTTGTGAGTACACAATACATTCAGTACACACATGAAAATTCAATACATTTTATTTTTTGTAAATAGTTGGGTAGTTGAAGTACACCAACTACGATAACAATTTATCGAAATATGTATCAGAAAACAACCAAACAAATGACGTCACTTTTCAATACTATTTTTCAAGTAAGAACTACCTACGTAAGAACGTAGTAACTACTAACTACTTTTATTATCCACCTATCTTTGCAGATAATGTTTTCTTGAGTCATTCGCAGCTACTTCATGCAGTGTTATACCTAGTTTTAGGCACAGTGGGGGGCGAGTGATTCTAAACAAAATTCTACTCCAAAATAAAAATTCCGAATTTACTCAGAATTAAGAAATCGTTTACAGATTATTTTCACTTAATTAACTATTCAGGTGTCTATTTCAATACTTTACCATTTGCATTGGCCTTTCATTCAGAACACATATCTACTCATTAAATAGAAAATTTTTCAATTTTCACTACCTTTAGACGATTCATCAGATAATTTATTGTATAATAATTCCTATCGAGTCATCGAAATTGAATTCATATTTGAACGAATATCCAATTAGAAAATTGTTCAAAAGGGCCACATGGAAATAAATAAACTACATCGTGGGACCAAAGTCAAGCATTTTTGAATTTTACTGAGAAAATTGAAACATCAATTACATAGAAGTTTCAATTTTATTTGCTTCTAAACATGTTACCTAAATTTGATTTAAATTTTATAATTATTGAGGAATAACCTCCGATACATAACGTAACAACGACACGATTTCAAAATAAACAACACATTTATTCTGTAGTAAAATATCGCTAATTATTAAAAGTAACAAATAAAGAAGACTTTAATCATACGGCTTAAGGACTTCAACAATCTAAATATCATCGTCCCATTCCAAAATTTGTGCAGCACCAGTGGGAGACTCATTATATGTATTGTTACTTGCGCTAACATTAAAATAAGCTCTCAAGTTCACAGGCATGTTGTAAATGCTGAAATTGGCTGGAAATTTATAAGGATAAAAAGTTATGTTTACAATTGAAATTGGTAATGCATTTACTAACGCAAAACAACAAAAAATTAATAAAAATATCACACGAGCCATTGCAAAGTATACGTGCAACTTATACTAGTCAATAATTGAAAAATTGACAAATTGTATGAGTTTTCACAGTCAAGGTGATACTGTCGCTGACTGTAAAAAAAAAAAAAAAAGTCGAAGGAAGTGATAAATGTAATCGGTTTTCAGGATAATGATTATGACGCTCGTAAGACCTACTTACTTCTTCTATGTGCTTTTCAAAATGTCAGAATAAAAACTGATTATAATTAAAACACAAATCATTCGCTTACATTGCAGAATAATTCATCACAATTCACGAGTGGCATTCATATTTCCTTCAAAATACGAGGCACAAAATCAATCTGCTCAACATCAAATTATGGATGAAAATTTTGAAAAAAAAACGCTTATTAAAATATTTAACTACAGCACTACTTACTTGTCCAATCACATTTTTTCAAATTTCAACACTGTAGGCTCGATTGAAAAAAAAATCGATTTCTGCAGGTAATTATATTTCGTGAATTTTAATTTTTCGTTAAATAACCATTATATTTGCACTGTGAAGAGAAATGGAATATTAAAAATTACAGTCACTAAAAATCCGACGTAATGGTTTAAAATCGATTCGAAAAAAACGAAAGGTAACGAGCAGAAAGTACATATATTTATTAATCAACGAGTTAACAACGTTCACCATTTTCCTTTATTTCTTCATCATCATTTTCCAACTTGGGCCTTCTTTTTTTTCGTTCTTCCCAAATACGAGATACGTTTTCGAGTAAAGTTTTCAAATCTTCTTGTTTATACATCATGAAAAAGCCTTGTAATTCAGCAGCACTGACTTGTTCCTTATGTTTCATAACCTCTTCAGCGAATATCTTTGCATTTAAAGAGGAATCTTGGTAGAAATTTTCGTACATTTTAATAATTTGATATTCGGTACAGTAGCCGACATATTCTTTGAGGTCTACACGGCCTGGTCTTATAAGAGCATCGTCCAGTCTACAAGAAAATTAATAATCAATCACTCAAAATGCTACATACTCGTCATAGACCACCATATAAAAAGAAATACGGAATTACCTTTCGGGATGGTTCGTGGTCATAAATAAAATTCGCCCTTCAGCTGAAGCCACACCATCTAAACAATTCAGTAGTCCACTCATGGTAAGTCTACTCAATCCTTCATAAGCAGTTTGCACTGAAATTGGAATAAATTTACAACAAAATGTATAAATTATCATTAAAAGATTACGAAATATTATACTTTGAGGTGTTTCTTTTCTATTAGGGAAGGCAGCATCGATATCTTCTAATAAAATGATGGTATTTTGTGGCGCCGAACTTAGCAAATGGTTGAGTCTATCGTCAGTTAATCCTCGTTCACTTAAATTAAGAACACAAATTCCATAAGATAATTCGCCAGCCAAGGCCATAATAAATGAGGACTTTCCACATCCAGGTGGACCGTGTAATAGATATCCTCTTCGATAAGGAACGCCTGAAAGAAGAAATTCAATCCGAAATGAATTTGAATAAGAGTAACTTTGGACAAAATTCAATGTATAGTAGTATTACCTCTATTACTATACCACGAAGGGTTATTAATAAACTCTTTTACATCATTTAAAATTTTATCCGATATTCCTTCATCTAGAACTACGGTAGATATAGGACGTATTTTACGAGGATGACCGAATTGTCTCCATTCTGGTCCAACTCCAACATACATGATAGTTTTGCCTTCGGTTTCGATTAAAGCTTCATGTCGAGCTGAACGCCGAAAAAAATCTCAATTAAAATCAATCCATTTGTAAAGAAATATGCACGAATATTATCAGAATTACATATTCACCATCTTCCAAAATGTCGATTAATTTTTGTCGGTTGCTGCCCAATGCAGTCAATTTAACTGTTTCGAAAGGTATTCCCATATGTAAATCCATAATTTGCTCTCTATCTCGTTCCACCTGTATCCAAGTATTACCATGGCTAAAAAAATGTCATTTAAAGGGAATGTAAAGCTAATGCTACACTCGGATTATTAATCGTATGGAAGAAATTACTTGAAAAAATGTTTCCCGATACTAGGAATGAAATTATATTGCGTTTTTACACGCCCGGTATCCAATTGTTCAAAACTGGTTTCTACACTGAGATGCTGTGTTTGTCGAGCACCTTTCTTTGTAATCCACTGTAATAACCACTGGTAACTTTTATCTCGACATGGAACTTCTAAGGTAATTAAATAGTGTCGACGAAAATATAATATTGCACCTTGCATTCCTTTCCGAAGCACAGCAGCTCCGAGCCCTAATCCTGCGAGACCGAAGCCGGCACCGAAGTAAGGGTTGTCTCCCAGAGAAGAAATGTAATCTGATAACGGCATCTTGTTTTTCAGACCTTATTCAATCAGGGCTAGTTTATCATGTTTTAGAATATATGTTCTACTTATCACTATTTATAAGTATATAAGGAAAATTATAAAAATTTAAAAGCAATTTTTCATTCTTAACATTTTTTTCGAACGATTTCTTATCAGTTGTAATTTTTATCACTAATGGTGATCATGGATAGTGAATAAATCAAATGCCAAAACAAAAAGTAAATAATTTCGAAAAAAATGCGGTAATGTAATATTACGAAGGCAAATAGAACATTTTTTATTTTTTATTGAATGGTAATACAATGATAAAACTAATGAAGGAAAATATAAATGAACTCAAACGAACTTCTATAGACTTGACTTACCATAAAATAACGAAAGATACAGAAACCAAAAATTTAGTAAATAAAAAAAAAACTAAAAAGTTTAAGTTTGAGTATGATAAAAGAGTAATCTTGCCTATGATACTATACCATGTTGGGTACTGATATAGTATTTCCTTCATACTTGTCAGATTGAGTCAACTATGATAGTTGAATTTCCTAAATGGAAAACTACCATATATAATTGATCTTGATGATGCCAATCTCAATGATATTATAGAATTAGTTGATGGTTATAATGGTTATGGTATCTAAATAATAATGATCATGAAAGTCATCGTGTTCTTTGTGGTTTTGGGGTCATTATAAGGTTAATATAAGAAGAAATAATTTTATTCAACACTAACTTGAAAAATCGTGGTAAAAAAATGGAGTGATTGAAAAGTGAATATAAAACACATAATAAGTATCTACAACAAATGTTGATTAATACAAGCGCAAAATATTCTAATTTTGCAGAGCAAAATAAAGATAGAAACCAATGAGATTAATTTTGAAGAATACAGAGCTTTGATTAGAGCTATTAGAAATATAGAAATTATATTTGTTTATGGATACATAAATATTAACTTTTTTTTATTTTAATCATATTGAGAAAACTACTTTTACAATCTTTCATTTCTTTTTCAATAATTTTAGAAAAGATATTCAAATGAGTTATAATAATTCATCATGACTTGTCTATTTTTTTAATTTTCTAACAAGTAAATGATAATGACTGCAAAACAGTTTCATGTGACTTTGTGACATAATGATGGATTTATTAAACTACATTTTTTATGTTTTTAGAATTATGGAGAATTCTATTAAGTTATTGAAATTGATGAACCTGATTGTGAAAAAGAATATGAAGAATATTATCAAAAATGTAAAGACAGAGTAAGAGAGAGAATAAGAGAAAAAGATAGAAAGATGGAAGAGATAGATATTGATAAATATGATAAATCACCAATAAGAGAATATGATTTAGAATCAGATGTAGTCTCAGAAGAGCAAGCTGAGAGACAAAAATTACAAAATACAACTGCAGAGCGGTCTCTTTTTGTAAAATAAAATAAATATTAGTTTTTTAATTTTTAGCTACATTTATTTCATTATCAAATTATACATCATTTTTCTGGTATATTTAAACCTTTAATTTCTCTTTAAATAATTCTGATGAATCACTTAAATGAACAATAATATTTATTATGAATTTTGTATACTTTATTTTTTAATCTTCGGGTAAATATTGAATTTTATCTGATAATGGATCCATTAAAGTTACATATTATAGTGAAATATTTGATTTAAAAAATTATTTTCTTAACTCAACTCTAGTGCGCCTTGTAGAATAGTGGGTAAAAACTATGAAAATTAGTGTTTTTTTCAGGATAAATAAAAGATATTTCTGCTTAGAAATTTATGAAATTTTTTGAAGTCTGGTTTTAGTAATGATTTAGGGTATATTTTAATGAATTCTCCTGTTGTCTTTGACCTGCCCTAGTACTACTTACACTATTTTCTAATTATGAAACATCGCGTGTTTCTTAACTAACCGGTAAAAAAAAGTTTATAACGTAGGTATCCAGGTACCTACCTATTTCATCATAATGAAATGTAGGCATCAATTTTCTCATCTCTCTTTGATGAAAAGCTTCCATGAAAATTACGAGATTGGAGGAATTTCCAATTAATAGTTTCCTCGTACAAGATCTCTCTCTGTCTCAATGCAAAATTAAATTTCATCCGACTATTTTTCATTATTATTATTTTTTTTTTCACAAAATACCCATCATCTACTACGGATAAGGAAATATACTTGTAGCTACAATACGTACGTATATGTAATGTACATGCCCCTAAAATCAATTTCTTTCACATTAACGACCGTTATAAATTTAATCATATCTTCATAAACCAAACAATCTTTCCTTTTTAATAAGTACGTTTTTAATTACATTTTTATTTATCAGATGAAATTATAACTTTGATTTGAATTTTACCGAGCGCAGCAATGTTTTTTTTTGTTTTTTTTTTCGTGTATATTATATTCGCCTAGACGAGATAATATTCGCGGTTTAGTAAATAAAAGTGAAATTACCATACAAATGGCGATTCTAATTACCAAAATCCTCGCTTTTAATCGTAGCCCTGGTTTGGTTTTCCTCGTTTTTATATTATTATCAACCTTATACCATTAATCCATTCGACAGTTATTACAGCATTATTTTAACAATACTGACACCCTTTTGCTCTTTGTCAAATTAAAAATAAACTTTAGATATAGGTTTATAAGAGATCAATCATTTAATATTACGCGATATATTTATGTTAATCAACGAATGGTCGTTAACGCGATGAATTATTGCGAATTTCATGCAGTCGTTGGGTTGTCGTTCGATTGTAGCAGGTTGCACTGTGAGCATGATATTCTGGATAGATCATAAAATAATTTTTGTTTTAATTTAATAAATTTTTATACTTTTGGTATAAGTTATATTTATGTGGACTGAGATTGGGAACTTGTAACCAAGTGTAAATTCACAAGTTTTTTTTTTGCACGAGCATACTTCTTGTGAAACTAATTAATGTTTCATTTATAATACTAGTGTCTTAATTCTTCTCGATTAAGTATCATTCATTTTATACTACGAACAAAATTTAACAAAGCAGTATCATATGGATATGGATGAAATCATCTCCATTATTACTTATGGATAGGTGATACCATTAGATGAGTAGCTTAAAAATAAATCTATAGATATTTTATCAATTGTCGAACCTTCGCGATTATATGAAAGTGTAGATCAGTCATTTTGAAAGCTACGACAAATGACCACTTAGGAGCTATCCACTGTACATTCGTATAATAAAATTTCATTTTCTCCCACAAACATTACTCAATATTCAACATAACGTATAATTTTATCAATCGTATAGAAAGCATTCATTGAAAACACTTACCGAAAAATCCCAATCAATTTTCAATCAACCTAATCCAAGTTGAATATGAAATTGAACCTGTAACATAAACATATCCTCCACGTTAGCTTTATATTGATGACTTTAATGCAGATTATGTACGATTTTGTACGTAAAATAAATCCGACGACCACTTTCATCGGCTATACAGGAAAGAGGAAACTGCAATGCAAACAACATAGTCATTGAAAACTTTCAAGCTTTTTTCCCCCTTAGCGTTGAATTTTAACGCGAAAGACTATTTTTTACTCGCATCCCCAGTTCAATAGACATCGTTGGAAAACACAAAGCAGAACCGATTACCGTTTACTTTCGTATTTTAATAATTTATTTTCAGCACAAAGGAGCTGAATGCGCAAAGTGATCTTTTTACGGGAAGTAAAAAAAAAAAAATTTACAAATAAACGTGTTAAAAGTTTTCACGTTGCTTACGTTATAGTTCCTTTTTATATACCTACATCGTCGTGTAAAAAGGCAATTCTTTTGAAATGATAAAAGAGTTGGAAAAATCAGTTTCCATCAACGTCGCTATTACGTCTACTACGTTTGGGTGTTGTTTCATCTAATTTTCTACACTGTTGAACGGCAAGTTCGTTATCTAAGTCAACACATAACGAGACTACCCATAAAGCATTTTTTTTTCCTTCCCCAAAGATAAAATATTTCTTTTTTTTTTTTTTATTTTCGTGCCCCGAAAAGGTATACGCTTGTATATTTGTCATAAATGTAAACCCAACTACCCTTATTCATAAGTAGGTGTGTACAAACGTAAGCAAATCGAGAATAACTTAACTATACTCGGATACACATTAGACAGCTCGTTTTTAGTATTTTTTTTCTTTCTTATGCAGCCCTTGATGAAAATCTAAACTAGTGCTAAATGAGGAGGACTGCTGAGAAAATTTCGAGCTTATGCAAGGATAAGCATAATAGTCTCATGAGTCCACTTTTCGATTTTTTCTCCTGTAAAGCAATCCCAAATCTTTTTATTTTTTATCCAAGATCCAAGATACTGAAATAAGTCAAAATTTTAAATCTTATTTTTTTGTCAAACCCATAAAACCCACTTTAGGTCTGAACAAAACATACTCAAGTTATCCTTTTCCCTTCAGAATAACCACATAGAGAAAATTTCGGAACGAATCTCAATTTGAATTAAATTACAGTAACTTACTACTGCTTACTCATTTATTTAGGTTACAATGTTCAAAATTACAGTTACAGTTGCAGTCACACTCACTGATTCGTTTTGGTTACAAATTCAGTTAAAAATTTGAACAGTGCAAAATATCGAATCAGCTATGCCCCAGATTCTTATATCGAAAGTGTCCATGAGTGTTCAATTAACACAACGATATTGTATACATCTTGAGAAATTGTACAGGGGTAAAATTGGCACCATGTGAAAAACATTTCACATGAACAAGTTGCCTATCTTGAAAATTGAAGGGATAAGCGCTACTTTTGAAAATTAAGTTCAAAATTAACTTTCAAGTTTGAGAATGGGTGTTGGTTGCAAAACCAAATAAATTGTGATGTTCAACTTTTGGCTCAACTGTGAAATTGAAGGTACCACTGCTACAAAATATAAAGAAGAAATTTATTTTTTAAAAGTAATCGAAACTTGAAAAATTTTGTTCGAATTAGTTTTTGTATACTATGAAAATTGAAGGGGCTACAAAAAATTTTCCAACAAATGATTTTTCATAAGTATGTAATATTTATTCGCAGACCCTTTATTTTTAGTCTCATTTTCTGTATAACATTGTCAATGAAAACCACGCTATTACAGTGTATCGACCAAGGGCGGATGACGGAGGGGGGAATATCAACAAAATCCGTTTTGGGGTCCTAGAAGACCATTAAAGTAATTTTAAGCCATGCCATATATTTTTTTTTCATTTCTTATTTCTTATTTTTTTACCGAACATTAAAATCATTTACTCTGCTCAATACCGACCAAAATCGCTCCAATTCGGTACATCGGCTCAGTTTGGCGACAAATTAGATGTATATTAAGTGGGGATACAGTTGGGTCAAAATTCGATCACGCCCCAAATAGGGGATGGGGGGGGGGTGCTAGGGGGTAAAAAACGAAAAATTGCCCTTTCTGAAGCCAATTGATAGAGAATCACAAGTTGCATATCGTATTCAAAAATCAATCTCTTAAGTCAATTAGGAGGGGAGATATACGGGTTTCCCCCCTTTTTGACTTTGAAAAAGTGTTGTTCCTTTCCTATCACCCCACCAAATTGAACTAGGAGGTTGAAATTTGATATGTATACTTGGTTGAGGTCCTAGATTGGCCTTTTTGGGGTATTGACTTTTTAGCTCGATTTTACCCCCCCCCCCCCCCCCCCCCCCGACTAAAAAAATCTGGTTTTTTGATACATTTTTCTCAATTTTTAGAGTTTGCTCCTCACATAACTCCCCTCCAAATGGAGCTAGGTAGTTGAAATTAGGTATGTCTCGTCTGTGGGGACCCTTGAAGTGCTTTTTTGGGATTTCGACTTTTTAGCCCCATTGAACCCTTCCTATCCGCAATGCTGATTAGGAGAAAAATGAACAGAATAAAATTTGTTGTACTTTTAACATACTATTCATTTCAGTCATTAATGTTTTTGAGTGGATTTTTTCATTCAGCAAACAACAATAGTCCTTTCAATTTCGAAGTTATGTTAAGAACACTATCAAGTGCGGTACTACCCATTCACATACTTGAAAAATCATTTTAAATTCAATTTTTTAAATCATTTTTCTTTGTTTCATTTTTAAAATGGACACTATTCGTCTGACCCATTTTTCGATAGTACGCGGTATTATTTTTGAATTTTAGGTTTTGATCAACATTTCACCAGATACCCTATACTGGGTGTTTCGCATTGACCTCCCTATCCTTATACCAGTGATAGATCAACTAATGAGACTTACACGTGCAAGGATTTGCATACCCGAAAAATTGAAAGAGCCAATAAGGGAACCTTCTTAATTGTCCGTTCGCTAGTTTGAAAGAGCGTGTCGAAAAACCTCTGAAACTGAATTTTCAGCTGCTGAAGATCATTTTGGAATTTTTGGCGAATTTTTGAAAATTTTTATCCACTACACAACTGAAAAATACATCGAAAATAAAATATTTCACAAAACATGATCTTTCGAAGTTATAATGTAGAAAATCGGGTTACTACCTAGAAAACTATTTTTTTCTCCTGGATTTTCAAAATTCTCTAGAACGTTCGAATATGAACTTCAATATAACCCTCCTTTGAATTAAGCTAGGAAAATAAAAATTGATATGTACATTTAGCATAGGTTTTAGATGTGCCTTTTGGTGGTGTCGACTTTTTAGAACTATTGCACTACCACTCTCGCCTCTACCCTCACTACTGTTTAGGAAAAAAGCATTACAAAGCGATTCATTTTTTCAGTTCACATAAATATAATGATTCACAAAAATCAGGCTGAAAAGGAATCTTTTTTTTTTTTAGTTTTTTGCGGATAACTTTTGAAAAAGCTACTACGAAAACCTGTTTAAAAATGTTCAAAATGAATACCAACTTGATAAAAAAAATGTTTAGTCATTTTTGGACGAAAATAAAAAAATTCCAATTTTGAAGGTAAATATGAGAGAAGCAAAGTGATCGCGTTACAAGGCACAGAATACGAGAGAGGGACTGGGGTAAAAAAAATCAGGAGTGGGATTAAGGTGGTTTGCAAACTGTGACGATTAATTATAAAAAAAAATTAGCAGAAAATTTTCAATTTCTTTAGTTTTTTTGTGTAGAACTTCTGGAAAAGCTGTTATGAGCTTCCCACGAAAAATGTTTAAAATGACTAGCAGTGCACTTCCAACTCCACGGTTTAAGCAGAAACCCCGAAGGTTGATTCGGAATGGAAAAAAAATATATCGAATGCTATACAATTGGAAAATCATGAACTTTTAAGAAAAAATTCATAAATTTCAACATTTTACATTTTTTCTCTCCATTTTTTACGATTTTCTGTAATTTGTTGTAAATGATCATGATAGAAGTAAAAGATAGTGGAAAATGAACGAATAACTACACACGAGTTGAAAAGCGTAAAACTACCACCATCGTATAATAGTCTGCTGTAGAAAATTTTGGGAGCTACGATAAAACATATGTAACAGGAAGTAAACGTTTACGACTTCGTTTTAAAAAATTATCGAAATTAAAAGAATCAATTGGAATTTTGGGCTAACGCCAGTAAACTAAGCATTATAAATCTTACGTTTAAAGGTAATTTGGCAAAGATTTCTAAAATTCACTGTTCTTTTCTGCGGTACCACTTCTTAACAACTTACCTTTTGTAAACTTTAATTCGCTTCCAGATATTTCCAAATGAAATGATTAGAATTTTTCAAGGTCATCAAATTTAATATCTACCAACAGTTCTAGTTAGGTTTATTTTCATTTTTCAACATCCACGTAGCGACACCAACAGGTTCACACGTATTTCAACCATAAGTTCATAATACCTCGTAGTAAAAATTAACCTACTACAATTTGATAGTATAAATCAAACCACGAGATACTAACTGGTGAAAAGTTTCCAGTTCGGCTCATGAAAACTATATTATTATTACACTTATATTTACACGATAAAATTTATAATTGTCTGCGATACTTTTTCCAAACGGAAATTGTTCTATTATAAAAGTTTAGTTTAATAACAAATAAGTTACGGAGTTCGCACTTTTTTATAATGTGTTAGGTACTGTTTGACTTACGACCGGCGTCCAGACCGATATTTACTTTATAATCATGGACCACTGACGCTACGAATTCAAAAAGGAAAATGGATTTACCGAGTTAACTTCCTATCACGTACAAATTTACCGCAACTTTTTCATCCAACGTTTGCGGAATATCAACGGCTTCTAATCTCTTTGTGCCCTTTTTAAGCGTTATTTATTACTTCTAAGCAGGACGGCAATAAACCAAAATGTTGCCTTGAATTGAAATAAGTCATACGCGAAAAATAAATATTTTTTATTTAATTTTAAAAAAAATAACCAATACGAATGATTTATGATCGGGGCGTATACATACTTATAAGATACCTCTACCTATACACAAGTGGAATAGAATTAGCTGATGGTAGTTCAATGCGGTAACGGTAATCTCAAGTTTGGAAATTTCACCAAGACACCCTTATAATATATCAAGGCGATATACCTGCCAACCTAGCTAAGTTGATAGTCTAATAGAACATTACCAAGTTTTCATCGTTCCACATAAAGTGTCCACAGATGCGTATCAAAGTATACGGGTACCACAAAAGTTATATAAGTTAAACAATAGATTTACGTTTCAATACCTTATTACAAATTTAATTTTCAGTATTGATTTAATTAAATCAATGTAACGTGATTTTTTTATCTGTATTTTAAGCGTGTGCATGATACAGACACTGAATCACCAAGATGCCTCACTGGTGGGCATAGACGTGAGGCGATTTGGTAAATTATTTCTGCACCACCTTGTTTTTCTTCATATCAACCCCTATTTTTTCAACTCGCAGGAAAAACAAAAATTCACAAATTTTCAAATCAATAATTTAACCATTTTTTAAAACAAATATTAATCATTTTCAT
>FIZR01009308.1:0-11342 GCA_900060175.1 Ferrisia virgata
TCTGTCGTAATAGTCGAGCAAGTTCATTCCGAATAGTATTTTGTTTAAAATATTGCACTCAATGACCAAAATCCACCTTCTCATCAATTTGTTGTGGTTGGGGGGGGAGGGGTTATGTTCAAGTGGATGGTATTACCAACCGCTATTCGGACCCCAGTTTGCAGATTTTCATTTCCCACCAGCTATCATTAGGCCGTCGTTGTAGTCAAGCAAGTTCAAACAGACTGCAGTATTGTTCACAAACATTACAACCAGGGATCAATATCCACCTTCTAATCAATTAGTTGTAGTTTGGGGGGGGGGAGATGTGATGTTCGAGGGGATAGAATTATCATTTGCTATCTGGACCCCATTTTTCATATTTTCATTATCCACGAGCAACCATTGGTGGGTCGTAATCGTGACAAAAGCATAAGTCAATTAAAATATAGGATAGAATTTGAAGATGAAAATATCTGATCTTCAAACCAAATTATTTTCAAACATTGTTTTATAATCCGGCATGGATTTTTTGGAATTTACTGATTATTGCTCTGTACTACTGCACTAGCAGCATCTTTGAGGGATATTTGCACTGCTTGAAAATTTTTAGAAAATAGATTTGCTGAACATTTCCTCTTCAAATTTGAAAAGTAATATTGTCGCTCCTCGAAGTAGACCTTTTTTGGGGAGAAGGACGGAGGAACGGTGGTTCAGGAGAGAAAAGTCAGAATACGAAGCCGGACTAATTTTTATGATTTTTGTAAAATGCGTCTTCAAGTATGTGAATAAGTAATAAAATAAAATGAATTCCTGGAGGAGATACCGTGTACCTAAAATCAAACCGAGTCCGTAAAAATTGGTTTAGGAGAAAAGAGGGGTTTAAGAATCAAAATTTTGAAATCTTAGGCACTACCATTAATGTACGAATGTTTGAAGACAGATGATTTCAATTTGCACACTTGTAGTTGTTGAACCACTAAGACCCATAGCAGGTACCATATCCTAGGAGGGAGGAAGGGGGGAAATTGTGTTTCATGAACCATCACTTCCGACATCCTTCTTTTGATTAAAGGTCTACAGAACTGCTTGCAAAGTCTAGCAGACGTTACGAGACTTTTTTCGTAGCTGGTGCCAAAACTTCCCATGTGTCGTGTATCCCAAATTGAAATGGGACCAGAGGCTCGTTGCTGCTGAAGGCCCTTTTGCTCATTCAACCCCCCCCCCCGGCATATTTTACTCATTTTGTATGTGTAATTCAAAACGTAGATATGAAAGCTGAGAAAGCCTTTGCGCAGAATTGTTCCGAGGCGAGAGAGGGTTGAATTTTATCATAGTCGTGCTACCGTTTCAATAGACTGCCTAAGAGCTAAGTTCAAATTTTCTATGACAGAAACTAAAAATTTATACACGCGCATATTCCCGTGCAGAGCGTGGGGGCAAAATTGTAAAAAGATGATATTTTCAATCGTGAAAAACTGTATTTTTGGAAATTGAGTAATTTACACAAATTTTTGGTCTGATGGTTTAATTTTTTTTTCTTCAGAGTTACCTCTGGAGTGAAGTTTAGTTTTTAGGTTTTAATTTAGAATTTCGTTGAAATATTTTCTTCGAAAAATGAGAAGTTTATTTCGAGTTTTTGAAGCATCGGGAGAGAAAAAATTTTGAAAAGAGTGCGGTGTGCCCAGGCACACTTGGCACGCCCATGTGCTGACGCCTACCGATCACTGATGTACTCTTTTATGCGATGCAAGATTTTTGATGCGAAGTTATTTTTAAGAAGATTTATTAATGCAGGGAAACGCTTCGTTTGATATTCTCGAAATTTTGGGCACCAGCCCACTCTTCGTCGAGGTAATTTCGAAGCTTAAGAGAAGAAAGATTGTGAAAATCTAAATCGGTACCTTGAAACACCGCGAATTCGCTTTAAAAGAAATTTTATCGTATGTACATTTTTATTTCATTCCATGGACGACGAAACGTAAGGTCAACGTAACTGGAACAAACGAACAGGATATACGTTTACGAGTATGTTGAATTTTAATTGACCTTTGGCAGAAAATAGTTGTAAAAAAGTCGAGTAAACTATTACTGAATTGAGAAAACGTTTCGATATAATGTGTTTGTATAGTGTGAGGCTACTCCAGTACTCGATGTGGTTAATCTTGAGAATATGTTCAACCAAAAAGGCGTACAATGCCCAATTACATATGTATACACGATATTTACACTTTGAAAACAACTGCAGTACTTAAACGAGCGGTTTAGTTGTGTTTTTTATTTATTTTTTGGCGAATAATAAATAACAAACTAGGTTGTCGACTTCTTCCTTGAAATAATTATTTTTGAATCACGCACGCGTACGTAGTGAAGGAAAATTGTAGTCACCTGTCGCCAATCAAGTAGGTACCTACATTTTTTGAAGGGAATTTAAAAAAAAAAAAACCAAGTACGTTTATAATAATATCGTGCTATTGTGTTTTGTACTAACACATGTAATATTTACATTACGTACCTTTGAACTTTACCAGTCGATCGAAGTGTCCTTCTGTGTTATACTATATGTAGATAGATGTACATTACTCGTTACAATAAATTACGTATAGATTGGTGGGCAGTGGTTATGGTGGGTATGGTGGGTATGGTGGGCATGGTGGGCACGGGTACTAGGTAGTTAGGTACGGTAAGGTATGGCACGACGCGCGTTTGTATTAGGATAAACTTTCTCGTGAACTCAATACTTGTGTCAGACAGAACATTGCAACAGAGAGAAGTCGGAGAAAGTAATCCAACTGGTAGAATTACATCCACTAGTAACTACTTTTGCTTTCTTCGAAATACGAGACATTTATTCTACGTCACGTGTTGGAAGGAAAAAAAAAACAACACATACGCAGGTACCAGGCTTATCTAGACAATTTTAATTTGGAAGATTCGTGCCAAAAGAATTTGAAAACAAAAAAAAAAAAAGGAAAAATTTGTTTAATGATGGTATATGGTAACACGAAGTGTATTGATTAACGTTGGTTTTTATTTATTTATTTTTAATGCGATTAGAATTCGAATCATTTCTCTAGTTCTGGTGTGGTGAATGTTGGTGCGAAGGTTTTTACCGAGGAGTATTTTTACCCCGCAGACATTCCGGTATTTTACAAAGTAATACGTCGACCGACGTCGTCGTCGTCGCTATTACACAAGAATAAGAAGAAGAACGAACGTGGCTGTAGCCGCTTAACGATGTAGAGATTTTAAAGAGAGGATAAACATTAAAAAAAAAAAAAAAAAAGAAAAAAAAACTGACGTTTTAAACGTGAGTGGCGAAGTGATGATGCTTCGGTTTAAATGTACAGCAACTTTATGTAATAAACGATGCGAGTACATAGATAAAAATTATACTATTTATAGTATACCGCGTATGTATGTATAATATAGGAAGTCAAGTCGAGGACTCTCCATAAAGAAGCTCCGGTACCTGATCTGTGTGTACCTTAGCTGTACCTTCGTATCTGATTCGAAGATAATGGTTATCTTGATAATGTGGAGTATACCAATAGCTATGTGTTATGTAGCATTGTTTTTGGTCGTCGTTTCACAACTGATAAGCTCGATCATCTCGGGTGAAATTTATTTGAGAAATTATTCGTTGAAAATACCTTGATTGTTATTCTGTATACATATTACATATATGTGTACCTACATACGAGCGACGATCGATCCATCGAAAAGAATAATGCAATTCGGCAAAACGATCGAGATACTCGCAAGTACGAAATGTTACAAGTAGCGGACGAGTAATTATCTCGTCGGCAAGGTTTGCCCGATTATTTTGCCTAACTGCGAGTCGATGGGAGGAAAAATTTGACGAGCACTCGAATGGTATTTTACTTTCAACATTTTACCGATGTAACGTTCACTTTTTACGAGCCTAAGTATGCGTGTGAAAGGAATAAAAAATCAACTTTAAGCCAGAGTCGTGTACATTGTAACGATGTAAGTACATTTTAGCTGTACGTAGTAGGTAGGTATAGGCATTCGCAGCTCGAATATCCAATTTTAAACTTTTTGTAAAAAAAAGAAATAGATAAATAATAAATAAGTAAAAGAAAAAGTTGAACGTAAGAAATTAAGTGCCCAGCTTCGGTAGGTATTTAATTTGACGACGAATAATTTAAAGCGATACCGTCAGCAGTTTTCGACAAAAAAGTATCGGTATCCGTTTTTTTTTTCTTTTTATTTTTCCTTTTTTTTTTTTTTTTTTTTTTCCTTTTTTTTTTTTTTTTTTTCATAGGATTTACTCGGTGGTACCGAATTCATTCAATGATGGTGTAGAAAATTATATTCAAACGTACACAGTCATACCGAACGTTGTCGTGTTTTATCGAGCTAATCTTGGAAGGAAAAAAACTTCCGTTACAACATTTGACAGATCAACATTTTAGTACAATTTTCAAGAAAAACTGGTTCCCCAACAATAAATAAAGCATTATTTTCAGAAACGTATTTAAAATGAAATTCTTGACGAGAACGATTTATTATAATTATTCGGGTCAAGAACAGTTATTTGAAAATGTGCAAAGAAAAAAAAAAAAAAAAAAAAAAAAAAAAAAAAAAAACAAAAACCCCAACAAAATAAAAAATGGGAAAAAAAAAAAAAAAAAAAAAAAAAAAAAAAAAACGAAAACGAAAACGCGAACGAAATGAAAAAATGACGACGAATTCCTGTAGAGCTTTGCAGCAGATAGCTACTGATACATTTGCATACAGCCTACATCTATGTTGGTAAATGCTTCAAAACAAACCTGATAAACGAGAATAGAGAATTAGATACTTACAGCGCTACTTGGCTTTACGCGATATTTTATATTGTAAAATACTCGGGTATATTTTTATAAGGAAACTATACAGGCTCTTGCGTACGTTGTTATTCGTATGTATGCATTTGATGATATTCGATATAAGACGACGATAAGGTAAACGTTAATCTCACACGAGACGAAATCCATCAGTCAATTTTAAAGTTTGGCTGTAACCTTGCGAACGAGCTGCAGAGATCATATGCTGTAACTATTTCCTTTTACAAAAGTACCAAAGTACCGCTACGCTGTACCAGTACGTACAAATGTGTTGAATTTTTTTCTCATTTCGCGGCTGTAAAATCGCCCATCTTATTCGATCACTTGTACCTATGTACTTATATATATATATATATACATGTAGTAATGTTCGAATCGAGAAAAAATTTCACATTCTCGACGAATAAAATTCCACGTATTACGCTCATCGGTGTAAATTAAATACCCGAACTGTTTTTACTCAACGACAAACGAACCAAAGAAATTTGTATACGCTTTAGGTGTATGTTAAGAATTCGGCCATCAATAAGAATTTGAAATTTTCTCCCATTAACGGTTCGTACTCGAAAGTAAATAATGAAAAATTCATTTCTGCGCTATTGTTCTCTAATTATACGTAAGTCTGTGTATTTTTTAAATCCTTCTCTGGTTCGTAAAATATGTATATTTTACACGTAACGTACGTATTTTTTTGAGGACGAATCGCAGTCGTGCGAATTTGTCTTCAAATGTTGAAAAAATTACTAATTAATTGCTGGTTCTGCGAAGACTTTTTTTTACTGGTGGGTTGGCGAAATGTAAGGTCGATCTATATTAAGACGCGGCTGTGCAAAAGTTTTGTTGTAGGTAGCTCGTAAGCAGTTCTACAAGAAAGTGTGGTTCCAAATTTTGCAGTTTTTCACCACCGAAATTTTCAAGTAAATACATAGTGAATATCTTCGTTATCTACACACTAAAATTCAGTTTAAATTGGAGGCACGTTGACGGTGTGACGATGGGGAGCGGAGTTGATGAGACGAAAGGTGGAAGGTTTTCAGAAGCACACTTTCGATGCTTGTACATAATTTACACAGCTAACTTGAGCTTCGAAGGCCCTATGGAAGTCGACTATAATAGAGAAAACACAATTTTCAAGGTCGAAAAGTAGAAATACCTCTCGTTACTCTTATTCTAATTGCTATACGTAGGATGCTGATTTACCCATTTATCGCGTAATTTCTGATTTTCTATCAGTTGTTGGTTGTTTGATAGGAGTAGTATGTTATATACCTGATCCTGATACACATTTATTTTTTCGCCTTTTTAACCGAATTTATTTATCTTCACTTACTAAACCATTAATAAAATAATTTCAGTTTCCTAACCATATTTCTTTCATTTTTATCCCTTCCACGACCGATTAAAAGTTTTATCTGTTCATTATCCAGAAAAAATAAAACACCCTTCAACACCTATATTTGGTACATTTTTCAATCATTATTGGTTACTCGGATTTTTGTAAAAAATTCCACGAAGATTCGACGCTAACATTTCTATCTAAAACTGTTCTTACACGAGCACTTGAACCTTGATCTTTTAGATATAAACAGCAAAATTTTCGCAAATTTTCTGATTCAGTTTTTTATAAAATCAAATCGACAAAATACCAACAATTCTATCTAAAGCTGCTCTTATATGAGCACTTGAACCTTAATCTTTTAGGTGGTGAGGTGGTAATTACTCTTTGAATTTGCAAAATTAATAATAAAAATTAATACTTCCATAGTTTGTGAATTAATAAACACGGTGCAGTGTGCAATTACTTATTTCTCTTTGATAAACACATAATGTTTGCGAAGATATCATCTAGGCTATAGTTTAAATTATAAATTCAACTTCTATTAAAAATATTTACCTATTATATAAATGGGAGTTTATAAAGATTCTTTCATTGTTGACGTAAATGAATTTAATTTTGAAAATATTATTTCAGCTAATGAAATGAAGCTGCGTATTATTGCAGCTGTATTCTATGTTTTAAAAAACCTATTGAACGAACAAGATCGAAATATGAAGCTCTAATAGATCTACTTTCGGATAAAATTCAAATTAATGGTAAATATTATAGCTCATTTGGAATGATAGAAAAACAGATTACATATTTAAATTTGCCACAAAATGATTTTGAATCCGATGTCGATATTATTTATTCACCTATAATGGTAGCTAAATTTTTTCAAATCATTTTCAATTAAATCTTCTTGTATTCCCTCATCAGGCTCTGCTTCTGAATCAGGTTCAAAAATAAAATCATTAGGATTATAATCACATATAAATGATCTAGACTTGGCTCTATATTAATTATTGAAATAATTTTCTAGGTTGGAATCATTTCCAGAATCATTGCTCTCATAATCAGAGTCAAGAAGATCATAAGCATAATAATCATAGTCATCAGGATCTGCATTATTTTATTCATTAATATCTATATCTTCTTTATGATTTACATCAATTTCAATATCATTAATATGATTCTCCATTGTGTATATTTATACAAGAAAAAATAATAATAATACGAAATAAAATAAAACAATTTTTTCATAAAGTCATCTAAACCTTCATTTGACAAAATTTTAAGATTACCCCCTTCCCCCTCCTTCCTAGCTAGTATATTATTTTCTATCAATAATGGTCTAACTTTGGTAGATTTTGGGTCGTTATTTTGTGTGTAACTATTGGTTTTTTCCAATATTTTCCAATATTTTTCAACATTATCAGTACTGAAATTTTCTGGATAGTCCAATGTTATCAACTCCCACAAACCGGCAGTTTCTTCAACTTCAAATCCATCCTTAAAAAATATATTATCGTCTTTACCCGAGATAGATTTATTACCAATGTATAAATCATCATCATTTTCAACTCCAACTCCAAATATTTTATCATTCTTGATATCCCTTAATGTATAATTCGCTAAATATTTTTACGCTATTTCAATTACGAGATTTATGCGATCTTTTGTAGTGAATGGTGGATTTTCAATTGTTTCTATAACTGGCATATTTTGGACATATTTTGGGTAGGTTTCAAATTTATTTTCGACAGGTTTTGGGTACGTGTTAGACATAATTTTGGGTATATTTATTTTGGCTAATTTCATTTGTTCGTTTTTGTGAAGGTTCTGTTTTAGGTTTATACAATTCTTCCAATTCTACTTGTTTATTGATTTTACCTGTTCTAATAATAGGTATCTCATTTAAGAAAAAAAATCTTTTATTGAATTTATGTATGCTTTGATATCTCTATCCGTTTATTAATATAAAAATGCGAACTAATAATAAACAAAAATCACCAATGAAGGTTGAAAATTATGATTACGATGTCCCGCCTCCTCGATATAATGAAATTTTTCCAAATATAATACGTGTAGCCATTTTTGGTCCATCGGGATGTGGAAAAACAAATGTCTTATTTCCGATCTGATTAGAAATAAATACTTATTCGAGGAAATTTTAAAATCACGAATTTGGTAAGTTGTCCAAATTATAGTACAAGTCGAACATCTGAAAATGGAATTATTTCAGTTGAAAAAAATCTCACGCATGATGCCAGGTCTGGATCGATGTAAAATCAAACAAGATTTCGTCAGTAGTTTTGTTTCGTGTTTTAATCTGTGGTGCGTCATATTATATTATTTGATGACGTAAACTTGATAAAAAAAAATTACGTGAATGACCCGGTTATGAATTAATTTTTTCTTCGAATGTTCACTTTGGTATACTTACGTCTTGAAAAACATTAATTATTTTACGCGAATGATGATGAATTGACGAATGAAATTCATGTATTATATATTATTAAAGGTGCGTTTTGTTTGCATAAGATGGGGATCGGTGATAAAAGAGTTGCCAGTCTGCCAGTGCGATGAAGTTAGTGAAGACAATTGGGAAGACGTGAAGACGTGATGCGGTAAAGGAAGAAGATGGTTATCATTCGTATTTAAATATCGCCAAATGATAGGATTAGATTTCCCTTCATTGATTTGGTCTTTAAAGAGCCGCGAGATTAGCTGTGCTTGCTAAATCATGCCTGGCATTTGACTGAAATCAATCAATTGATTAGTTTTTCACCGGAATAAAATGAGCTAGATGTAATGAATTGATACGAATACGTCGCGTCGGCTTCAATTTACTGAAGATCTTTCCGCTTCGGTCATGGTTTGTCCAACCAAAAACCGAAAAAAGTGCTAAAATTTCACACTTCAATTCTATAAACATCCTTAATCATTTGATTGATTGTATAGTAAACGCTTCAGGTAATAGATTCCTTTAGTTTTTCAAATTTTTGTACCCACGCACTAGCTTTACTTAATTTTCTAGTCTCCTTCGAAACTTTTGACCCTGCCCTAACCTTCTTAGTCATCATTTTCTAGTTATTTCCCTGATGTATAATCAATTTCCGTACGAAAACAATCTCAAATACTTGACTTGTACAATCAACTAACCACCTATAACTGAACGTATAATTCCTGCAGTTTGTGTTACCGCTGTAAATATGGCGACTTGTTGGTTGGGTAGCATGTTGCAACGTTTTTAGGAAAACGTAAAAACAAAGTTGAATAATTCCTACAAATTTTTTAAAAATTACCTATCTAGTAGATGTTTACTACGTATAATTTTTATTTTGAAGTAATAAAGAAGCTAACTTTATTCATCGGAAAATTATAATTAGCGGTTCTATAGTTAATTTATTTTAAAAACTTTTTTGAAAATGTCAGAAAACTCTAATGTTTATTTTTGTTTTGTTTCAGAAATAACAATCGTACAAAGTGCCCTTCTGCGATTCCTGGAAAGGTAAGAATGGGAAACTGTATTCTTTTTCTGTAAAATTCCGATTGATCGAGTACTGTTATTTTTTTAAGCCAAGTCCTTCGTTCAAAGTATCTGTTTTTAACGAGTTGATTCAAATTTTGAAAAAACGTCATTTCTAATCGTCAAATAGTACCTACAACATGTTTCAATATTTTTTGATACTGCCATTGTAGGCACATGTTTTCTTGGCAATTGATAATTTTTCTCACATCGTCGAAGGCTCAAGAGAGATCAAGCAAAAGGAGAGCTGTGACATTTCGGTGGATCGTTTATGGCAAAATTTGGAAAATTAACAATGGTCAGTGTTCAATAGTAGCCGAACGACTTCAAACTAAAGTGATGAAAATTTTAGCCTTCAAAGATCAAATTCACCCCTTCCAGTGAGAACTCTTAGCTAAAAGAATCAGAAGCCATTTTTCTCTTTTCAGGCACTGATTTTTTTTTTTGAAGAACAAGAAATCAAGGGAAAACAAACTCATAAAATGAAGGTAGTCAAAAATCATTAGAAAAAATTGACATGATAAAAAAATCCTTGAAACGGTTTAAACGAGTTTGACTGATATCGTATATTAAACACATTTTGATTAAAATTTTTTCAAAATCAAATTTTTCTCGAATTATTTTGAAATATTATTAAGAAATGTAAAAATGATGTTATTCCAGTCCCTTTCAAAAAGGTGTTAGCGATGAAAGTTCTAAATTGCTTTAAGTAAAATTAACTATTAAACTTATTTTTAACAAAATTTTAGAAATTTTTTTTCTCGAGAAGCTTTCACTAGGAAGGATAGATTTGAATTTTATGAACTAAAATTTTAACCACGTTAATTTTTGAGGTAATTTGGCAATTATTAAGCAGTAGACGTTGTCAATTTTACGAAATTTGCAAATAACGGTTCACCTTACTGTGATCATACGTCCCCCCCTCTTTTCTTCTTCCTGGTTAATTCTCGCCAGGAAACTGTTCAAAAGCGAAAAAATCTTTTGACCGAGTTAAATCAGGCTCCCCCCCTCAATCCTTCCAGGCGTCTGGAGTCTTCAGCAGGAAAATGATTTTTTCCAACATTTTCAAAACGCCCCTACAATGGCCGAAAATAAACTTCAGCAGTTGAAAATGTTTTCCCAGTTTTTTAGAAGCCACTCTAACACATTGAAGTAGGTTTCCTGTAGATTTTCTAGTCGGCTGAAATGAGACTAGTGAAACATTTCTGTTCGGTCCAACTGGAAATTTCAGCAAAACTACTTTAATCTGTAACAAATGATGATTTTAGGCTTGGAATACAAACGAACTGGTACATTCTATAATCTACGTATGGAAACGACTTCCTTTCGCAAGGAGAAAAAAAAATCAGAAACATTTGTTTTTTGTTTCGAAGTATAGACTTGAGAAAATAATGTGTGCGAAACTCGATTTTCCGCCCATTGCATTTGAAAATAACTGGTAATTACGGTTCGAATGTTGGTATTTTATAATTCTTCGTTAATGAAAAATTTTTATTATTATTATTATTTTTTCATTTTTTTATGAAGTGCTTCAACAACTTGGTTGTATACCCTCCTTACGTAAGAAGGGTCAGCGAATCAGATTGAATTTGTGAAACTTAATTTTTTTATTAGAGAAGTGAATTTGTTAATTTCATTTGGGTCATTCGGAATTTGAGGG
>FIZR01009311.1:0-35993 GCA_900060175.1 Ferrisia virgata
GTGAGCATGCTAGGTTGATAAGGCGCGCACGCGATACAGGTACCACTCAGCCTATCTATCAAGATCGACGACCACAAGCATGCACCATATAAACTATGCAGATGAGCTGGCCGACCATGTTACCAGAAGACGACCGTTTTTTAACCCAGGCTCAATCCAAAAAAGCTCATCTAATAGGTTATATGGTATTTACCTGCGATCTCACCATCAAAGATTACCGAGGAAGCACATCTGTACGACTCTTTATCAAGAAATAATCGGCACGGATTGGGATTCGAACCACAGCTAGGTACCCTAATCAGTAATAATTAACAAACAAAATAGCTCGATATCAAGTTGACAAGGCGCGCACGCCGTACAGGCACCACTCGGCCTATCTTTCTAGGTCATTGGCTTTTCAACCTCACTAGATCGATTACCGAGGAAGCGATCTGCAGGACTCTTGTCAACAATCAATCGGGATCGCCTGGGAATCAAACCATAAAGGTTTTAAATTTACAAATGTACATCTCAACTGATTAGGTTACCTAATTGGGAGTAATTAACGAACGGATGGACATTTATCAATTTGTACATCTTAGCAAAAAATTCATAAGATGATGGACATATTTTTCTTAGGTGTCTAACAAAATCTCTAAATAAAAAAAACGCAATTTTCGAAATTTGTACGAACAATAAAAAAAATTTCTCGTAATTTTTCTAAATGTTGCTCTCAATCTACAACAATTGTTGAGCAAAGTAATTCAATATTCAAGTCAAACCATCGTTTAAATCATACCCCAAATTCAGTTTGGTGGGCCATCTTCCATACACGCAAATATTCTTGTTAGAATTTTTTTCGTATAAGGTGCACTGGACGAAACTGATTTTTACCCCTTCAAAAAACTGGACGAGCAACTCAGCTTACAGCCGTGTTTGCTGCATATAAATGCAGTATTGCCATGTGTTTAAACTTTTGCCAACTTTTCAAGTTCCTAAATTAGGTTATTCAAAGTAGTATTAGATTATGAATAAATGAACAGAGAAAAAAGGGTAAGAAAAAGAATTTTTGTTGTATGATTACAGTTAAATTGTTCAGCACAAAAACAAGTCACGAATTTCAATTTATCAAACATCGAGTTACGTACATAAGAAACGAGAACATTTAAAACGATAACAAATTGCTGAAAATGGAAAAATAACGCCCAGGAATAAGAAATATAGCTGAAATCTGATATGCAGGTTGGTCAAGTGCGCACATACGTGCTTTTGACAATTTCGAAATTTCATTCCCAAAACCACCATCGTACAATCCCATTTCGATGTTTTCCCAAAATTAATTCTTGTCTAATAAATCTAGAAAGCGTACCTAGTCAAGTTTTCAAAAACTATCTACTATCTAAACATAGCAACACTTCTGTATAAATCAAAACACTGTACGTATCAACTATTTCGAGTGAGGGTTGGGGAGATAGGAGAGGGGGGGTGTCGAAATTATGAAAATTTATAATGATTATTTCTCATTGCGTCACTTTTTTTATTTTGACCATAACAGGAAAATACGTATGCCTGAAAATGTAACCTCAGTACACAGTGGAATTCAAGCCTCTTAACAGCAAACAAGCCCAACAACAAGAAAATCTGGGTGGTAAACAATCCCAGCAATGATTTTTCATTTTTTTCGCTCTCAATAATCACAGTTGAACAAATGAACACATATTAATTTATACTTCTTATCAGAAAATTGATGATCGTAAAAGAAGGTTCTCTTGCAACAACAGCTACATTTCCCAGAGTAAAAAGTGTACAAAAAGCTCCCTTCCAATACCTATTTCTCATCTAAATATTTTTTTAAATTCTGCCCATTCTCCTCCCATCTCAACCTGATATAAATACTTAATACCTGGCCAGGGTATTAAACATTGACATCAAGTGAGATAGGCACCAGCGAACATTACACGATATCTTGGCCAGAGAAATCATATAACATTACTAGTATCAATTTATTATTATAAATATTTTCAAAAAAAAAAAAAATAAAAATACATATATCAATTCTATGTATTATTAGAACATGTAATCATCAAAATTAGTAAAAAAAACGTAATGCATTAAGATTACCGAAGAAACAATTATTCGGAATTGGAACTGACTGGAATTCAAACCGTAGCTATTCAGTTAACAAATCTATACAATTTTACATTACCAGTTGAGTAACCCACTCAAAAATAATACAATTAATACGCGTTCATTTGTTCGTAAAAATTACACTCTCTGGTAGAAAAGTGCAAACAAAAAATAGCATCGCAATGCGTACTTTCTCAGTGTGATTTTCGTGAAATATCAAAATTACATGAATTAATGAAATTACAGAATTTTGAGAAAATAAGTCTCCCTTCAAAACACATCTAGGACTAGGATGCCTACAAAATCTACATATCGAATTTCAACTTTCTGGTTCAATTTGAAGGACCGGACTGTATACAAGAGAAAAACTCGAAAAACTACAAAACCCATCTGCTTTTGTGTTGTGGGAAGTCGGTGACATATTTTCAACAGAGAAGTCTGCATTAAAGAATGAGCATTTATTACGGTCTGACGTCAGCTTTTTGCGAACTATCAGAACCAAAATATCATACCCTAACACGAAAATTTCGGTTCTAAAAATAATTTTAACCTTAGCCGAATTGACCTTAAAGTTGAGAGTGGGTCAACAAAAATCATACCGCAGATTTCAACAAAATTCAGAGACGGTTGACTTCAAATTGAAAACACACCATACAAAATTTGTGACCCTAGATCAACGAAAAAATTTTTGTAAAAAGTAACCAACATTTGCTGATTGTTGATATACATGGGGGGGGGGGGAGTTGAAGATTTTTCTAGCTGAATGCACGCAGTAGGGGAAAATCCAATTTCAAGTGATGAGAAAATGAAGAAAAAAACTGATAAAAAGAAAGTCGAAAAAATATAGGAATCTCAATTAATTTACGTATATCAGTAAAAAACGGGCAACTTGATATTTTGGTCCAAAAAATGCATACAGGTCATTACCTAGGTACGACGTAAAGATCCGCACATCACTGCGCAGTATCTGGTGAAGCTATGATTTATTATTGATTTGTTTATTAACGAGTATATTATTTTCGACCTATGGGCCTTTTGTGCTTTTCTCCTCATATGGGGTTTGTTGTTTTCCAAGTTCTCTATGAAACTGACCCCGATGGGCAGTTAAAATTGTAAGAAAGTATGTGAATTGCATCTCATAGTTTGGGCTCGAGCCAAATACGGTTAGGTACATGTTTCGTCTTTGTTTCTATTTTCGTCTTTCTTTTCCAAGATTGGTGTAGGGAGGTGGGAGGTATTCTGGACAAGTTCTTGACTGATTCTACCCGGGGTTTAGAAGCAAAATTTATACCTTTTGTTAAGGCTCGAATCAGGAGTGCCCAAAATGGCCTTCTAACACTGCATAACGAAGAAAAAAAAATATTACTCGTGCATAAATCTTAAAGTAAAATTTTATACATTAAAAAATATATATAACATTTATGCATGGATAAACCGATTTTTTCGTATTCTGACCCCATTTTTTCTAAAACTATCCAACCAATTTCCTTTTTTTTTTATTTGATATTGTTCAGCTGAATTTTTTCAGTGATTTGAGAGAAGGGTTTGTGGCTATTACATTGATCTAATTCATGTAACACTGTAGTAACTTTGAATGAATTGATAGAATTTATGGGATAAAGTTGGAATTTCCCGAAAACCTCACAATAAAAAAAGTTGGGGTATTCCGGAATAAAACCGTAAAAAAATGCACTTCGTGGATCAAGCAATTTATGAGTAAATGGGACACAAAGCTAGAATCCGGTTTATCCATGCATAAATGTTATATTTTTTTCATCTTCCATCAAAAACATCAAGATTTACGCCTGCATAATAATATCATCTTTTTTCATGACCTGTACGCATTTTTCGGACCAAAATATCGAGTTGCCTATTTTTCGCTAATTTAGGTAAATAAATCCGGATTCTTCAATTTTTTTCAAATTTTTCATTTTCATTTTTCCATTACTTAAAAATGGATTTTTTTCTACTTCATGCATTCAGCTAGAACATTTTGTAACTCGTTCTCCTCCCCCTTAATTCCCTTTAATTAACAATAAAAACATGAATAACGACGAAGATAATTCAAACTTGACGGATATTTCCTACGTTTCAGGTAAGGAAAATACGACCAGCTCATACTTTTTTAGGGGAGAGGGGATGATGGAGAAGATGCTATCAGTATTTACATTGGTAAGGAAAATATTTTGACCGCTAAACATATTCAAAGTTTCTTTGAAATGTGCCTAGCTTCGATTGTTCTTAGTGATCTAGATAAGTATTCAATATTAATTAATAATAGATATTCATTATTTAAAATTGACTTATTATTTTCCAGATTATTAAACTTCAAACTGAGCACGAGCAGAGCGACAAGATGCTTCTCGAAAGAGAACGTAAAGCTGTTAGGAAGAAGAGCTAACCGGTGGTGAAGGCAGACTAGATGGACTGGTGATACGTGGAGGTAGGAGACGACCACGATGACATAGTTTTATATGTCTGTTGATCGACGGATTCGCGATTTTGAATGCAAGTACATGTACAGTGAGATTATTCTCTACGTTTGTGATAGGCATACACACAAATTTTTTTAATTTATTCAACAAGATAAAACAGATTAAGACCAGCAGATCAATGTCGGTAATTGTGACAATCTTGCAATCTGCAATTTGAATAATTAAAAAAAAAAAAAGATTTAAAGATTCATTGCAATTTTGAACAACTGTCCTGCATCACCCGCATAAACAGAGATGGTGCCAACTGATAAGAATTGAAAACGAACTTTTATGGCGCTACTTCTGTACGTCGAGTTGTTCTTGTTGTAAAGAAATATCATGCAATGAAAATAAAAGTAAGTAATTAAAACAAATTCGTAGGTATTGGGTAATGATTATGTATGTACATGCGAAGCGAATCATTCACTTTCTCAGCTAATGTTTTGGTACCGAAGTACATATAATTCAGGAATCGAAGGTCTTTAAATTTCCATTCTGAAAAATTGAAGTAGTTTTCCTCGAATTTCCAACCGGACAGTTGAGAAAATTCCCTTGTCAGTCATATTCTTGTTGTTTCAAATTATTTTTCAAGGTTACTTCGTAGATGTAGGGCAATGATCATGTTTGTATATACGAGGCGAGTCATTCAACTTCTCAGCTAATGCTTTGGTATCGAAGTGGATGCTATTTATGAAAAAACTAATATTGGTAGGTATCTCTCTACCAAAATCGTTATTGTTAAGTGCTTACGTTTATTTAAGAAAGTTGAAGCGTTCAAAGATTGGACCGACTCTAAAAAATACTACCAGAAAACTGAGGAGGAAGTAAGAGATCACGAAGCTACACAATTTTCGTTTACGAAGTAGGAGATTGTGTTACCTATAGTTTCTGTTTATAGCTGAAGGGCGCTTACAGTTTAATAACATTCTTACACTTTTTCTTTGTTTCAAAATGACATAAGAAATTGCGTATTTTCATGTATAAAACGTGACGTAAATTATTCCAATATGATATGAATTAATTATCGTATTATTTTTCGTTCATTTCATTCGAGATAAGTTAAAAGTTAAATTTCGAAGCTACAAAATTTTCGACTATTGAGTAGGAGATAGATTCGAACGGGATATACTTCTCAGGTATCACGTCATTGGAATGATACCATCATCTCTTACATTTGAAACCATATATCATGTTGGACATACAACGTGTATGAAATACTCAGTAATAATACGAGAATTAGATTTTGTGGAAGGAAAAGAGGGGATGACCTTAGGTCAGAATTCAATTATGGGCAAATTTGCGGGAGGGGGTGCTGAGGGACAATGTTTCTTTGTTGAGCCACGCAACCCTTATCATTCTTTTGAAAAAAATAACTCAAGGGGCTTCATACCCTTACAATCAGATAATTTGAGTATACGGTTCGCGATGCAACCATTCCTCATTCAGTAACATCATTTCTACTTTTCCTGGTACTGTAAATAGCCCAGGGCAAGGTGGGAAGTCAATTCAATATAATTCGTAAATATTTAAAAATCAGAAAATTTCACACGTATTTCTCATTTTAATCGTTCACGATTTGTTGATGAATTAAAAAACGTCTCATCTCGTTTTCAAGAGTTTTGTCAACCAAATAAACAAATATTTCATAATCACAGCGAGAAATATTCATTATTCAACTTTCCTACTTTCACGCTTTATTCTCTCCGCTTCATCTGCTTCAGATAAAATATAGTCATCAAGTGTTTTTTGCGAGAATGACCACTGCAGGTTCGCAAATCCTTCAGTGGTAGCCAGTTTACCCTCTTGGCGTGGAGAGGTCTAAATGTGTGTGTGTCTGACAAACAGTTGAAAAATGAAGGGCTTCTTCTAGCTCTTTCCTGATCATTTCTTATGAGAAAATTCTTGGTTTGTTACCAACGCAGTTACCGTAGTCTATTGTAGCAAGGGCCATTTTCGTATCATCATTAATGACCGGATGAGGAATGGCCACAGAGTTGCAGCCATGATAGTACAGAAATTTCATCACTCGAGCTACCCAGAATATCTGTGCTTGGAACCAGGCTGACAAAATGCTATGTCAACGTCGGCAGCCCGACGGGAACGACTGAAAATCCAACCCAAAAATATGTTCTTTTGAACTCATACTTGACCTACGTCCCGAGTTTCAACCCTTTACCTTCATTTTTACAGGGATGCTTAAAAATCAAATTACGTCATTTCGCAAATCCCCCCCCACCAATTTCTGAAAAAAGCATAAAAAATTAAAACACCCGATTTTATACCCATGCGTGAGAATCAACATTTTGATACCCAACTTCATAATAAATATAATCCGATTCGTAGATAATACACAGGGAGGTTACGAAGTGATAAAAAAGAGAGGGAAGGTAGTACATATTAAATGCAATTTTTCAAAATTTCATTCTTAATTAATTGCACTTGGTACGTCATTTATTATGTACAAGGCACAAACCAACACATTCAAAATTACTATGTGTGCACATCAGTTTCAACTGTGGTTATGGAAAGACGGTTAGAGGGGGGGGGGGTCATGAAAAGGTGCAAAATTACTCTGAAGGAGAGTGGGAAAATTCAAGATTAACAAGTAAAGTTTTGAGTTTTGCAAAATTGGCATAAAATTTTACAATTTGCGAAGAAATCGATTTTTTTCATTACTACATCACAGTAGGCCACCTAAAACTAGATACAGATTTCGCAATTTGGCATTGTTTTTCGGGCTGGCGGGGGCGAAAAATCTCAATCAGAAATGGAAAAGCCGTATATTTCGATTTTTTTTTGAAGTGGAAAGATGAAATATAATAATTTTATGATTCATTCATCATCAAGAAAAAATTCAAAATAAACGACCTTTTCTGCTTCTAAAAATAATATTTACCCCCCCCCCCCCCAAAATTTAAAAAAAATTAAAAAAAAATTAAAAAAAAACCCCCTTTTTTGTTTTAAAAAAAAAATTTTCCCCCCCCCCCCCCCAACAATTTGAAAAAAATTGAAAAACATTATTTACAGTCTCAAATAAATTACTATGGTACATTAACATTTTGATGACCAACTTCCGATTAGTAGGTTATACACAAGGGTTAGTGAGTGATGAAAGAGGGAGAGGAGGTAATACCTTACCTTTTGAACGCATATTCTACTTCATCGCATTTCGCGTTATTCATCACGTACAAAGCATAAAATAACACATTCAAAATCGTTATGTACACACAAGAGCTTCAACTACGCTAATGGAAGAGAGAAGGTTGACAAAAAAGTTGCAAAAATTCTTTGAAGGAAAGTACAAAAAATTAAGAATCACAAATGAACTTTCAAGCTTTGCAAAATTGGTTTAAAATTTTACAATTTACACAGAAATTGATTTTTTTTAAAATAATAATATAACATAGTAGGTCACCTAAGACTAGTAAGTCTTCGCAATTCTATTTCACTTTTTAGGTGGTACAAAATCATATTTATAAATGAACAAAGTAGAATATTGAGATTTTTCTTTCAAGCACGAACAGTAGAATGAAATAACTCCGTGAATTATTCTTCATTATTCGGGAGAAATACGTCCCCGACGAAACCCAAGAGACTTGCAAAATTGGTGTACGATTCCAAAATTTACTTAAAAATCGAATTTTTTGAGAAAAATGACATAGTAGTTCACCCAAGACTAAAAAGATTCACAAATTCATATTGCTTTACAAGGTAGAAAATCATGAAAAAAGTCGTGTAATTTGATTTTCTTTTCAGATGGAAAAGTAAAATAAAATAATTTCATTATTTATTCTTCACCATCAGGAAAAGTTCAAAATAAATTTCGACATCTTCCTCCCTCCCTTCTCCCCCGGAAAAAATAAAGACACTCAATTTGTGGTCTTAAATGGTCCATTGCGACACAAAAATATCAAAATAAACGTTACAACGATACAGAAATACCACAACATAAGTGATAAAAATTTGAATCGCTAAGACTAAAAAAGTTTTGGAAATTTTATGTTGCTTTTCAGAAGTGAAAGAAACTCCTACTTATGAAGAAAAGAATCGTATACGCGTATAATGGATTTTTTCGAAGTGAAAAAACGAATGAAATTAATCAATTCATTACTCATACCACCAGAGAGGTTACGAAAATTCATATTTTTACGTTACCATAAAAAAATCAAACCCCGTGAAATTTGAAAAAAGAAACATTAATTCGATTCCAATAAATTATCGAATTTTAAACCGATTTACATACGGTTACAAAATTTTAAAAACGAAGAAAAATTAATTCGATTCTTAGGTAAATTTGGAAATTCCAAACTAATTTACATCCCTATTGAAAAATTTAGGCAAAAAACACATAATACGCGGATCACAGTGCACTGTAAATTGAAAAGCATATTCAATAAAAATGAAAAAGATGACTTACCGATCGATACGTAACACGTGGAAAATATTCAATTACACAGAATTGAAATAATTTTAAAGGAAATTTGAAAAAATACGCCGAATTTCGAAATAATTCCGACGATAATACCTGCAAAATGCAAGTTCACGCGAAAAAACCGTTAACCTGACGCGCGACGACCACGAAACAATGAAATGAAACATACTGAATACATATAAATGAAGAAAATGACTTACCAATCGATATGCAACAAGTAGCAAGTATTCAGTTACATATAAATTGAATAATTTAAAATAAAATTTGAAAAAATACGCCGAATTTCGAAATAATTCCGACGATAATACCTGCAAAATGCAAGTTCACGCGAAAAAACCGTTAACCTGACGCGCGACGACCACGAGACAATGAAATGAAACATACTGAATAAATATAAATGAAGAAAATGACTTACCAATCGATATGCAACAAGTAGCAAGTATTCAGTTACATATAAATTGAATAATTTAAAATAAAATTTGAAAAAATACGCCAAATTTCGAAATAATTTCGACGACGTAACTTACCAAATGCAAGTTCACTCCAAAAAAAACGTTAAAATGACGCGCGACAACCGCGAAACAATGAAATGGAACGTCCCACTACTTTACCAAGTACGACAAAAGTAGGGGAGGAAACATCCAGACTAGACTCAACCGATGAACAGTGGATGCTCGGGAGTGCGTTTCCATTGTTCTCGAACCTAACATGCCTACGTGGCTAGCCTGGCTACGAACATACAACTAGTTTATGCGCACGCAATGTTAACATAATAGAAGACGTAGAAGAGAAAAGATACGTAATATTGTTTACACGTTGACAGTATTCTTTTCTCAAGTGTGTATTAATATTCACGATTGTACAATATTTTACAATAAAAAAGGAATCTCAAGCCCATGCATGCTCCTTACTTATGTGTTACACTAACGATATTCTTCTGTAAATAAATAAAAAGAAGAAAAATCGTTTGGTGAAAGTAGGAACAATAATTGCAGCTTGCCACGTACTAACATTTTTACAAATTACAAACAGTTAGTCACATACATACATACATACACACGTACAAATTACACACAACCATTAGAAATTCGTTACGTAGAAACGAAAATTAATAAAAACGGTAGAACAAGTGAATACTACAATATAAACTGAAATACATACATAGATACGTCATATTATAACAAGTGAATAGAATTAACAAGAACACAAATTCAACATATTCATTAGAAGCAAATAAAAATTGAAATCTTATTGCATATACATATGAGATACAAAGTTTCCGTTTCAAAACGTTGCATCATTTAAATTAAAAAATGACTAGAAAGTTACATACAAGTCTAAAAAGTTCGATTCGTATTCTAGATACAATCACTAAAAGTATTCACATGTTCTGGAAATATCAGATAGATAATGTCTGTTTAAAATGCCCTGGTAGACACTATATTATTATTATAATATCCGGCATTTAACCATTTTTCAAATAGCAAGATAGATAGAAAATCACGTAAATTATACCGGCTTATAAAGGTAACGTCTTTCATAATCAAAACATAATACATTCTCGTTGGCAAGCCTACTACAAAATACAAACAATAAGAGAAATAATGAAGAAAATAAATCATTAGCAGGAAAGTACTAAAAAATAGATATGTTTTTAGAAAAAAAAAACAGTACATCAAAAACGAGCATCGAATATTGTTTCTAAACCGCTTTTGAATTACATTCCAAAATTTAGTATAAAATTTTGTTTCTCGAATTCCGATTCATATAAATCCTTATAACATAATATTACATCGAGAAAATTATCAAATACCAGTCTTTTACGCCCATCAAATGCAAAGCCTATACTCCAACCGAAAATCTAATGCTAAGAATTGGTATTAAGCGATAAATACTATTTACAATAAACGATAAAAAATTATAATTTACCGCGTAGCAGCACTAACGTTTAAAACTTCGAGAAGATTAAAAATTTATGCGAAAAAAAAAGAAATATGATTATATGTGTACGAAGAAGAAAAACAAAGAACACAAATAGAAACACGTTAAAATAAAAATAAATAAAACAGGTATAAAAAAGGGTATCATTCGCGTAAAAATAAATCTCAATTCAATGAGTTACTCAATCTCGTTGCCACAGAATCAATATGTATGTAGATGATATGGATTTCAAAAAACCACTTGTATCTCTTGTATAAAACGACCACATCTCAGCAGCAGGCATCATACCAACATAAGAAAATTTGGTAACAAACGGCAGTGAGCTGATCCAAATTCAACTTCATTTAAGCGGATTTCCCAAAACGACGAATTTTGTCTGCAAGAAAAGCAAAACAGATTAGTGATAGCACGTTTAACCTTGAATCCAGATTTAAAAACCTCTTGAAAAATTATTTTTAATAATTTTTTAATTAAAATACTCGATTCTTTTTTTAAATAAATTTTTGATATCGTTTAATTCGCATGTTACCTACACGTATTGGCAAAAAATAATCACAGTTCATTTCGTTCGTAGCATTAAAATGATAAAAGTACATGAGTATAATCTTTAGTGGAACGAAAAGGTTTTGTCTTTTTTTTTCTTCTTTTTCAAATTATTATAATTAATTAGATAATTATAAATCTCGAGTAATTTAGTTTAAAGTTGAATCATTTTCTTTCGATTTTTTATTTTATTTTTATACCATTATTTTCTTTTCTATAATTTAATATTTCGGTTCGAAAGCACCGAAGATTATGAACTTTCCAATTACTAGATAACAAATTTATAAATTGCGAAAAATAAAAATAATAAAAAACGAAATTACAAATACGATTCGAAGGTCACATAAGTACGTAGAGTACTGATTTTGAAAAAAAAATACATGCATAACATTTAAAAATTAAAATTGCATTATACGAAGCTTTGGGTATCATCAAAGATTAAAGACCGCTTTACGATTGATTGAAAACCTACGATATTATGCAATTACTTATAAATTATTAATCATTATCACACGTGAAAGATATTTGTAGGTGAGTTGATTGCTATACAAGGCAAATTGAATGATAACTTACTCAAATCACCAATACACAGATCCTTGATAACTACTGATATTCGTATTATTCCATGGAACATACTTAGGCCACGAATTTGCTCGAACAGGAAGATGTTGTTGCTGTTGGCTGATACCGTTATTAATGATATCTCTAACATTTCGTAAATTTTTACTGCTCGTATCATCTTCGCTGGCGTTCTGTTCATCCCTTCTAACCAGTTTGTAATTTTTACCATCGTTATTATCCCAATATTCTCCTTGCGAACTTTGAAAGCATACGCAAAATTGTACATTATCATTACTATCGTTTAAGGACAATTTGAACGAAAACGTATCGTAAATTATGGTCACAGATGAGGACGTGTTGTTATCGACGAACGAGCAATTAACATCTTGATGAGAGCTCCAGTTATCCGTCGTTGATCGTATAATAACGCGTTTTTCGAAACAGATATTTTTCACTTTGACAGTTCCAGTTAGATCGTTCTCGTTAGTTTTAACGATGACATTTTCTAACGATACGTTCGATTCATCTAGTCGTTTACGAAATTCCAGGTAATTCGACGCTGGCTGATTGAACAAGATTTTCCATAGGTTTACCGATGGTTTGGCTGATTCGACCGGAGCTGGAGTGAGTTGTAGGTTTGCAAATGCCTTGATCGGTACTAGTTTGTCCAACGGAGTCTCAACCATTAAACGAATCTGTTCAGGAATCATATTCGTTTATTAATTTTTACTTTTGATAAGAATTATGATTACAAGCAATACCAAGAGGAATTAAAGTTAAAGAAATTTGAAACTAAACTCGCTACTTTTGATTGTCTAAAATAAGGAAGAATTGATCGAAAATAATATTCGCACACAAATCGATCATTATTTCATTCATTTCATTACTCATTTGCTTTTTCTTTTTTTTGCAGTTACATTCTGGACAATCTATGAATCATCTAATGAGCTAAATACTAATCTCTGATTATTCAACAACTTCGGAATTTCATGCCATTAATAAAATTTTACAATCATTCCGATGCAACTTGCATCTTGACTGACTGATTTTTAGCCGAGATTAACAGATCTCCAATATTTTATATTCATTTCTCTAAGTACAAGATACAGGAATGTAAAATTTGATAAATTGACGGATCAAGTAGCCTGATTTATTGAATATAAAAATACTACGTCCAGTTCCCATCATTCGAATTGTCGAATTGTTGTGCTTCGATTCCAAAGTCAAACTCCTCTGTTTCTGAATGTCGCATTTCTGACTCTTGGACTAGACTTCCACCATTCGAACACTTGGGTTCCAAATTGAGGCCGAGCTCTTTGTACTCTGAATATAATATATTTATATTCAATAGTCTGATAATGAACTCGATATTCATAGAAGGAGCCCGGCCTCGAATTTGGAATCCAACAGTTCGAATGGTGGAAATCTAGTGCTAGAGCCAGAAAGGCAACATTCAGAAAGAAAAGAATTTGGCTACAGAGTTGGAGCTTAATGTTAGGAATACAAGGTACAGGACTCCGGAGCGAAAGCTTGAGACCTAGATTGAACGAAGCTAGTTATCGGAGTCGGAGCACAACAATTCGAATGATGGGAACTAGACTTAAGTCAGATCCCAACGCTCGGAAAGAGAGAAGTTTGACTCCGGAGCCAGAGCCTAAAATTCATAACACAAGAAGCTTCGTTCCAGAGTCGAAGCTCAACATTCTGAACAAAAAGAGCCTGGCTTCGGAGTCGAAACTTAATGTTTAGAATGTAAGGAGCTTGAATTTGGAGTCTGAGCGTAATGTTTAGAATGTAAAGAGCTTAGCTCCCGAGCCAGAGCCAAATATTTGAAATATGAGAAGCTGGGCTCCGCAGTCGGAGCCTAACGTTTAGAATAAAAGGAGCCTAGCTCCGGAGTCGGAGCCTAATATTCAGAATATAAGGAGCTTGGCTTCGGAGTCGGAGCCTAATACTCGAAATATGAGGAGCTTAGCTCCGAAGTCGGAGCCCGGTACTTAGAATAAAAGGAGACTGACCCCAAAGCCGGAGCGAAACACTGAAGATTATGGAAGACCTAGTTCCAAAGTCGGAGCCCAACATTTAAAAAATTTCAAACCAGCAGTGATAAAATGAGGACCATAGGTACACGTGTAACTGTCTTTTCATAGGTAATGGTTATTCAACAAGCATTGCGGAGTCTTCAAACCTTAATCATAAGATTACAAAGGGAGTCTACCAAAATGTTATGCAACAACCAAGGTCTATGAATGAGGGGGGGGGCGCTTGGCGACAGCGTGGAGTTTTAAATCCCCCCTCCCTTCAGCGAGAAAAATTAAATTTTTACAGGAAATAGGACTGTTAAGTTAAAAAAATTAGGTAAATGATCCAAATATATAAAAAATGCAATTTATGATGATTAAAAACCAGCATTTATTTTTAAATTTTCGTCCTCACTTTACTCGGACATACATATTTTTGCCAAGCACATTGAATTTTAGTATTTCTGGACATCGAAAATTTGAATACACCTTTAAGTTGGCCTATTAAAAAAAAGACACAACATTAAAAGCCCTCCCTTGGAACAATTCTGCGCATGGGCCTGTAACAACCTCAAAACCAGAACCAAAGCCCTTTAGAATGTCATATTGGACTCACGAGCTAGCGTTGGAATTTTTCAAAATATCATGCTGAGCCCTGAAACTGGAACTGAAGCTCTTCATAAAATATCATACCTGACTCTGGAGCGATAGCCCTTCAAAATCTTATACTAAGGTGCGTACGTAAACATTTCAAAATATCAAATTCGGCTCCAGAAACGAGAGCTGGAGCTTTACAGGATATATCATCCGACTGCAGGGCTCGAACTCCCCAAAAAATACAAAGCTCCGGTACTTTATTCCATATAAGATTAATTTCAAGTACTTATTTCAATCACAAATGTAGGGAAATTTTTATTCTCACTCGTCAACCTCGAATCTCATTCCTATTTTTGAGAACTCTTTTCAGTAGCCAAAGAGATTTAAAAAATATCATAATTAATTAAAAACAAGCAAGTCTGCATAAAGCGATCTGCTCACCTGTGTCAACGAGAGACCTCTATCATCGGCGAAAACCACTTTCTTTTTTTGTCTATTTGCATTCGGGCTTTGCGGTTCGTTTTCATCGGAGGAGCTGGATGACGAGGAAGAGCTATCATCGGGTCTGTTCACCAGACATGGCCGGTTCGGTTTCCTTTCTGAAGAGTTGCTCGATCGAGAAGAATTAGCTCTATTTGGGGATTTTAGACGTTGCCTTTGGGTCGCGCTTGTCGACGACGAACTGCTACTATTATTGGTGGTGGTGGTATTGTTGCTGTTGTTGTTGGTATTTTGAAAACGACAATTTTTATACGAATTGTAGTACGTGGCAGGGCTGTGATTGAAGACCGATGTAGGACCATGCGGAACCAGTATATCGCCGTCTGATCCCATACTTCGCTCGTTACGTGTTATTTAAAACTATAATCTATGTAAAATGGGGAAAAAAAATTGACAGATTAGATACCGAAAGTACCACATGTAACTACTACCTACCTGAGTAAAATGATATTACTAAATGATACGGAATGTATTATCAAGTAGTGACGTTAGAACCATACGATAAAAGGAAGGTACAGTAATCGTATGTCTATGTCCATAATGCATCTAATTCAACAGTGTAGAATACTTCGGTTAGTTATAAAAATATCCGAACCCAATAAGAATTAAAAATAGGGGTACTTTTTTTCACACAGATGCGACAAACACGAGGTTATTACAACGAACGAGATGTATTATTTATGTCGCTAGGAAGCGCATAATCATCTAACGAAAGTCAACATCGAGTTATGATTTCGAATATTATAGCATGAATAAGAACAAATCTCGTATCATTATTCGTCGTACGTCTACGTACTGTATGTGTAAACGCATAACTAAATCCTTCCGGCTATTCTATAAATAAAACCTATTCGAGATAACATTCTTTCTCGGCGAACAATTTAAAAATCTCGTTCCTTTCAAACGATTCACAACAAGTACCTAGCCATAGTTTCCTCTTGGAACGAGGCGTGCATAAGACTGCATAAAAAGCATATCACCCCGATAAAACATGCTCTAACAACATATAAGATGTAGGCAGAATAGGCCTACTTTCTATACGCTCAAAAGGAGTGGTACGTCTAGGCATCGAGTTTATAGCTGGAGCTAGAGCCACATCCCACGTACTTCATGTACTGCATATATTTCGAGAAAGATCTAGGTACATTTAATTAACAATAAGTTATACGATCGCAAGATGCACCACGCACTTTTTCTTCCTGCCTCCGAATGGAATATACTTACATATATATATCGATACAGAAATGTATTCGTATTCTCATAGCACACTATACTACTTTTCCATATCTATAGAAACTCGTACCTGCACATGGCATTTGGTTACTGTTTCGAAAAACACACGTTTCGTTATGACCAAGGCAATCGACTACCATAAAATTTTCAATTTCCCGAGTAATTTGACTTTGATCATTATAAATGGTCAAGTTGGTCGAGTCATTCGAAAACTAAAGATCCATAATCGATTCTCAAGATGCTCGCTGATCGTATGCAAGTGTAACGAGAACAAGATACCTAACTACCTAGGTACCTCTACCTACCTATAGTACAGTTAGACCTACTATTGCTGGGTGGAAAATCACCGCGGCCTTTACACGTGATTCGTACAATAATTTACCTAAATAACGAACGCAACCATTGACGAACGATGAGATATGTAAACTCGATAAATATTTATTTAATCAAATCGACTATAAAGGAAACTACACGCACGTACGATTCATGTCGAGATGATAAAATACATGTGAGTTGTATGTACTTAAGCGCAAAAGTTCGACCGACAAAACCCTACAACAATTTCACAAGAAATTTTTATCTGCGCTACAAGAGATAAAAACGAAAAAGGTGAAGAAACTAATGCGATTGATTGTAGCCTCACATTGATTTTAATCGAAACTCGATTCGAAAGGGCATCATAGGGGACGGGTGCAGACAAGGAGGTGCACGATGATTATACAAATTTCTACACAACGTAGACAATGGTAACCTTCGACAATATCGTACGGATGTGTTTTTTTTTTTTTTGGCTGCAGAATATCAGTCACGTAGAAAATAGCGGACCCCCGAAAATTTTACTATATCGTAAACGAGTATCTCATTCAAGTGAATTTTTGTCCCGTAGCCAACGATTGTTGTATTCGGTGTCCAAGAAAAAACATGCATGAGAAAAACATCTACGCGCGTTTATAGCATTTACGCAGATGTATCTACCTACGTTAATTTCCTAGAAATTTTTCACATTCATCTAGTTGCATCAGTTATGCAAGAAACTTGAATAGCTTGATGGGCAGCGGGCAGCACTGCATGGGCAGAATTGATTTACTGGTCTAGGAATGCACTGAACATGAATAAAAACTGCGTTAAAAGAGTACAATGAATCGTTACGAAAAGAATCGTTCGCGAACGAATCGCAAAGACAGAACAAAATACACAAATCAATAGTCCATACAGGCAATCCTGGGAAAAAAGATGAAAAGTTTTGTTCGAAAATTACTCATTTCAACGAACGAATCGTTCGCGAACTTTTCATGAAACTACAGTCGCATAACAATCTGATTTTCTCAGGAAAAAGAAAACATTTCCAAAAACGTGATGTTTAAGAATCACTCATGAACGACTGAATAACCATTGTAAATGAATCATTCGCGAACGGCACATGAAATACGAACATTGCAAGAATTTAATCATTCAAGTGTTTGAAAAGAAAAAACACTAAAAGAATCATTGATGCAAATAACTCATTAACAATAGAATCACATCAACAAATGAATCATTCGTGAACGACTTATGAAAATATCGAGGAGATGCAAACCATTTAAAATTCATGAATTGCTGAACCATCAAAAAAAGATGAATCGTTCACGAACGAGTCGAAATGAGTGACAAAAATCGTGAACTGAATGATTCACCATTTTGGAAGAAAAAAAGTCGAAACAATATCATTCGTCGAAATGATTCGTGAACGGTGGAATCACTCTAACAAATGAATCCTTCACGAACGACTTAAGAATATATCAAATTGAAGGAAACAATTCAAAATTCACGAACTTCAAAATCATCATGAATAATAAATGATAAAATCGCGTGAAATGAATGATTTATCCTTTTGAAAGAAAAAAAAACAAAACAGAGTCATTTGTATAAATGCTTCATAAACGATGTAATCGCTCGAATAAATAAATCATTCGCGAACGACTCGTAAAAACGGTAAGTTGGTATCAACCTTTCAAACTTCATAAAAAATTTAATAAGCACAAAAGCCCAATGATTCGCGAACGACCGGCAAAAAATAACAAACGATAAAGTGAAAACTAGGAGCGCTTCGTACGGGGAGCGAAAAAAAAAAAGAAAGAAAAAAGTTCGAATGAATGCGCATAATGATTATTTTGTGAAAAAAAAAATAAAAAACAATTCAAACACTTGAAAAAGATCTGTAAAAATCGTCATAAATCACAGAATCACTTCACCAAATGAATGATTCACGAACGAATAGAAAAAACGTAGAAAACTAGAATCAATTTTTCATTCAAAAAAGTGAGTTATTTGTTTGAAAATCACAATTTTATGGGCTTTCTACATCAAAAGTATCATTTTAAACTAGTTCAATTCAATGATTAATTCGTGTTATAATTACTCAAACGACATGTTGGTACACATACGTGGGATTGGTCCACACCATTTTCATGTGAAAATAAAATAATGCATGTGAACTCTTCAATGATTCATTTGTCACGAATGAAGAATCGTTCGCGAACTTCCAATGAAATTTGAGCAAATTTATTCAAACACACAACAATCAAACATTCATCAGCGAACGAGAAGATGAAATCTCGTATCGAACTAAAAAGCAGAATCATATTTCCAACCAAATGTTCGCGAACGATTTGAAAATTTTTCAAACTATATTCAACAGGAGAACGAACTAAAATTCGAATGAAAATTTTGCACTTGACAATCAACAGACCAAGTGAGTGCATTCAAAAATACGTTCGTGAACAACTGGATCAGTTCCTGACTCGATCGAATCATCTCATATCAGACTGAAAAATTGAATCACTTTTCCACCAAACTTTCACGAATGATTTAAGAATTAATTTTTAAAACTATATTCAACCAGCGAAAAAACTAAAATTCGAATGAAAAATTTGTACTTCACAATTAAAAAACGAATGGCATTGAAACATACTTTCGAGAACGACTGAATCACTTCTTGACTCGATCAAGTCATTTCAAATTGAACTGAACAATTAAATAATTTTTCAACCAAACATTCACGAACGACTGCATCACATCATAACTTGATCAAGTCACCTCATATCGAACTCGAAAATTAAATCATATTTCAGCCAAACGTTCGCGAACGATTCGAAAATTTTCAAAATTTTACTCAACCGAAAAACGAACTAAAATTCGACGAAAGATTTTGTAGTTAATAACAATCAGCAGATCAAATGCATTCAAAAATACGTTCGTGAACGACTGAATCTTTTCTTGACTTGATCGAATCATGAACGAATTGTGCGATTCGTTTGGAATATTCTACTCTCGAGTCGCTTATTCAACTCTCAGAACAACAATTTTCACGCTTGAATAAAGGTGAGATGGTAAAGCATTATTTTCAAATTAAAAAAGAATCATTCGCGAACGAATTCCTCATAACACAATGAACGAAATAATTCATGGAAAAACATTCTAATGAATGGATGAATGAATGAATCGGTGCAGAATATCATACGATATTTAAACAAAACTTGCAATCGTTCTCAAATGATTCATACTAGAAAAAGATTCACTCGTGTGCAAAACTCATGCCAAATTATTCTCTAGACACTTGTAAATATCTAAAACCTAAAAATCTCACGATAAGTTATTTTTCCGAATGAAATACCCAGTCATTATTCAAAGGTACTCTACCTGCACGGGTCAAGTAAAAATCTACTTAATCTAGAGAAAATTTTTCAAGTAAATGAAAATCTTTCATTTTAAGCGTATTATTTATTAGACAGATGGATAAAAAATTTCGAAAGATTTGACCTGCCTCCAAACACATAAAATTTCGGCGTCTTTTATCCCTCAGTGTAAAATGAATAATTCACTCGTAGACATATTTTGAACACGATTCAAAATTTTCAAAAAAAAAAAAAGAAAATTTCCCACATGTCAGATGACATGTTTACTTAACTACGCCGAGCAAAAAAACGAAAACACAAACGACCCGAAAAGACCCAGCAATTCCAAACCGATTTGAAAAAGAAACCGATCGAGGCAAATCTGCTTAATAAATGAATAAGTAGGTACTATAATCAAAGATTGCAAATCAATGTTTTTTTTTTCGTTTCAATTCATAATGATTAAAAAAAATACACATGTATTTCGATAATGTGAATTATCACTCGTGTAATTATAGATTCGCATCGATGATTAAAAATTAATTAAACGCTATCAATCGTACATTGTATCATTAATTTCCAAGAACTTCAAGTACCTGGTTCAATTACCGATACCGTGTTTGCGCCAAATAATAATTTTATTTCGATACGTACACACAATATCCAAAATAATCTCGTACAGAGTCCTTTACCGTGTCGAAAAGTCACTTCAACTTAGCACAAAGTCATATAAATTTCCACACATGGAAATAAAAAAAAAAAAAATCATCACGAGCTAGGTAATGACAAGAGACCTATACCCAAGTGCAAAAACTAATCATCATTCAAAAATGTATTTTAAAAAACGTGGTCCATGATAAACCTCCACACAATTCTAATTATAACCGCGTGCTGATTACAGCACCTCATTTAATAAAAAGAAAAAAATACACTCATTTGCGATACGCGAACACCTATTTTTTTCAACGATAAAACCCCAAGTCACGTACACAACGAGTGATCGGCGCAATACCGGTAGTTTTTTTATAATTTTTTTCTCCAAAGTAGTGCTTTCGAATTGTAATTCAATCTCAATGAGACGTTATCTCATTCATTTTTATTTTTCTACGATAAGTTTAACACTTCGCTAGCCAAAATAATCGTAAAAAAACATCTAAGTAAATAGAGTTAGGTATTTTACATGCAGATATTTTCTGTCAGACCCTCAGACGTCATCGACGTAGAGCTATACACTTTGAAGTTTCGTGGGCGATTCAAAGTGATCAAATTTCATCGATATTAATTTTTTGCTGGTATTGATTAAGCCCCCCCCCTCCCACGACAGCCACAATAAAATTTAGGCGCCATGATTCAAGAGCGAATCAGTTGTATTTAGTTTACCGCACCTTTCATACCATTCAAGTTAGTCCATAACAACTTGATTTGATGAAATTTTGTTCACAGATTTACCTGATCACTTTGAGTGCGTGGAATTGACGAGAAAAATTAATTTTGCATTTTTAGAACTAATCAAGAATTAGCCAAATCTTCTCAAAAAATTTTTCTAATCAACTCAATGACTCACAGAACGGTTATTTCGTAACAGAGTTGATCGTGCATTGAATAGGCGAGGAAAAGGGAAGGGAAAATGAGGTTAATCAACTCCCCAGCATCAAACCTCACGACTTGAAGTTGCAGAAAAAAAAACCAGGAACCTACAAATTTTCTCATTTCAATTCCACAGATACCGTGTAGCAGGGTGAGCCGAATTTTGCTTTTTATTAGTAGCAAAACGACCTCAAACTATGTAGTAAACATTTCAGCTCCCTAACTCAATTTTTTTAAACTTGCAAAGCCCACTTAAAGTTCAAAAATTTTCAAAAAATCCAAAAACAAAATTTCTTGGAACGTTTTTTTAAAAATGGAATTATTTTACTTATTTTTACCCAAAATGACTGCTGGTAGCATTTTTTCATCATTACCCCACTTTTCAGGGGTTTTCAATAGAAGTGATTTTTTTACGATTTTTCATGACGTTCTGAAAAACTAGGAAGGGAATTTTTTTTTGAGAAATACCCTTCTGAAATCGACGTATGACATCAATTTTACACGATTGAGCGCAACATTTCAATTTTCAACCTCCATAGTCAATTTTTCAGAAGTCCTAAAAAAACACAAATTTTATTTAAAAAATTACGAAAAATTACATTTTTTGAAATAAAATATCAGTTTAAAATTGATATCCTAGATCGATTTCAGGAGGGTGTTTCTCAAGAAAAAAATTACCCTCCTAATTTTTTCAGAAAACCATGAAAAATCACAAAAAATGACTTCTTTTGAAAACCTCTGAAAAATTGGGTAACGATGAAAAAATTCCGCCAATGGTTATTTTAAGGTCATAATAAATATAAATCCATTTGAAAAAAAATTGTTTTCAATTTTTTGAAAATTTGCAAAACTTTAAGTGAGTTTTGCGATTTTAAAAAAATTGAGTCAGCGAGCTGAAATTTTTACCACATCTTTTTAAGGTCATTTCGCAACTATTGTGACCTCACCATGAGAAGGTTTCCAAAAAAAAACAAAATTCGGCCCACCCTAGTGAGTAGTCCGTAAACGTGAAGGGTAGAACATAAATCTAATTTATTTTCAAAATAAAAAACACTCATAAAATCATGGTAACATCCACTTTAGGTATAAAATCATGAAAAAAAATTTTATTCCATCTGCCAAACGTACCTTACCGAAATTTCACATTTTCGAAAAACAAACCCAAACAAAACCTTAGACGATCTCAGGTACTTGGATAAATATTACGCAAAGATAATCCACAAATCAAATAAATTAATCGAATTAATATCTTCTACAAACGGGCCTCTATCATCGAGCCAGCTACCAGGTAGCAAATCGTCGTTAGATTTATCCATACCGAGCACTTGAATTACGTCTGTATTTGTCTTGGCCAAGGAGACCAACTTCCTCATCACCGGTTCTCAATACGATTAGATAAACGATTGGGAAAAAAATTCACCATATTTATTCTTCGACAAATTACATACTCACTGGCTCGAGTTAAAAAGAGTCAAGTATCGAATACTATCTATCCGCTCCAAGTTAAAAATATAATAACAATAAGGCCCCCCCTTTTACAACGGGACAACGACTGCGTCACGTGACGAAATAAAAAGGATCCGGTATCACGTGACGTGACATATTATTATTTCCATTATTTATATAATTAGGCTGAGTGATAATTTTCGATTAAATGTTTACCAAAATGTGATAATTTAACCTAAGAATATCACGTGAATTAATTCGTCAAATAGTAGATAATCGTCGAGATTACGATTTCAAGTAATTTTATCTCACAAAACATATACCCAGGTTATACCTCTGTTTCTATTTGCGTTAATACAAAAAGTAAACCCAACGATCTAACCAGCTATGAAATTTATACAAGTAAATGAAGACCTTGACTCGTCATGACGATAATGTCAACTGCAACGTCTTCATCATTTTGTGACAAAAAAAAAAAAAAAATCATCGCCAAAATTAACGCAATTATCTATCGTACACCCGATGACGTCACTTGGGCTGCTATGCGAGTAAAAGTACATTGCCCGTGATACGTTTATGTAATGTATGATGATGATGATGATGAGAGACAGTACTCGTACGAAAGGGGTGTTGAGCTCATGGCCGCGTTAATGTGGCTAAATTAATCTGCGCTGCTCGAATGTGTCTCTCTCGATAATCTTGATGTACCTAGCACGGTCGATGGATAAAATTTCGCAACGTATCGCGAAAACCTGGCGCTATACGTGTTATTTTAAGTATCCCTACGACCTCGATGAGTGCACATTTATAATACCGTACTTATAATTTACACATCGATAAATTTGAAAAATTTTCATACATCGACCATCGATTATCGTCGTTAAATAGGCGTACCATCGAGCACTGTGGGACACGTGTTTTTCTACACGGCCAATAAAACAATCAACGAAGGAATTTCTGGGTTTGTTATTTTTAGAATTACAAATACGTCGTCGTATGCATAAGCGAAGAATACACGCTTCTTCCCTAATTACGTACGCCTACGCAAGATTCATCATCATCATTATCATCACCTCGACGACCATCGATTCTGCTAAGTTCAAAAACCCGCCGAAAAACACATCGCTATGCCATTGGCGCACTGGGACGACCCAAAAGCGAGATATTTTTAGATGAATTAGTACCTACGTATATTTGCCAACCATAATCAACACGGTGTCAATAAGTTGAAAAATAATTATCACAATACGAGTAGGGCGGAAAAAATACCAACCTTTACATACTTCATTACAAAAATTAAAAATATCGAGCAAAAAGGGAAATTTTAACACATCGTCGCACACTTTTCGAACAATTCGCGCCACAAACGTAAAGGCACAGGCACATTTTGCCTTTTTGGAAAAAAAAAAATCACGTCTCAACTCGAACAAATATTTTTTTTTCAAATTTCAAAAAAAATCACCGAACACAACAATCACTATGAAAAAAATTAAACGTACGCACGATCACATTAAAATTTCCCTTTTTTTTTCAAAATTAAAAAAAAAAAGCCCAATTACAAGCGTAAAAAATTTTTTTCACTAAATAAAATTATTTTAAAATTTACCTTATTAGTTAGGTACAAAAACAATCACACAACACTTGGCACTCAACACTTGTTGATTAGTTAGAAAAAAAAATTTACTCGCGTTAAAATAATAGTTCGTATTCGCTCGAGGGTGCAATTCGTTAAACTGCGATGAAAATTGAGAAAACTTTCAACAAATTTGCCGGCTGTCGACGACGTATCGTATGACAACATCCAAGATCACGAGACCTGCGCATGCGCAAACGAGAGAAATTTTCTTTCTTGACCTTTTATTATGAACGCGAACGTGTTAATCGAAGTTTTTTCTTTGCTATTATTTTATTCGTAATTAACGCGTCGATGGCGACGAGCAGTTTTTATCCGATTACGTGAACTAAATTTGGATCATTTTTATCGATAATTAAATTATTTGTTTATGACCATCATCGTAATCTACAGAAACAGCAAGAAATTTCTAGTTGGTGCTAAATTATTAAATAATTTAATGAAAATAAGCTCGCCGGACGGTTGACTAATTACGACGAAAAAATTCGAACGATAATCGTCATGATCGCATGAAAGCAACTTGCTATACTTTTTAACACATTGTGAGAAAATTGATTAAAAAATTTCACTTCGAATGAGGCATAATTTGGTAATAATTTTTCCATCTGATAACAATACTGCATCACGTGCCTGGTACAATGGCACCGATCACTCGTTCAACATGAATAATTTTCGTACTTGTTGCGATAAAATTAAACACATATCACGAGTGAGCGAAGGTATTTCGCAACTGGAACGATACGAGTGTGATGCCGGAGTCGTAACGTGTCAGGAAATTTGATAATTTTAAACAATAATAAATTCTTCATTTTTATCGAAAAAAAAAATAAAAAGGCGCTACTTGCACGAGATTTCATCAATACTCATGACGCTTTTGAACTTAATTACTTTAAATTGTACAATAAACTCGTTTTTAATTAATTTCTTTTTTTTTTTGAAACGTGATGTTGTTTATAATAGAGCTTATTATTTGATTAAAATGATGAGAAAAAAAAACACTCGAATTTCAAGAGCAAATATTCATAAATATAAATATACCTAATTTATTGGCGATAAAATTTACTCCGGTCAAGACGAACAAATATTGGAGAAGTAAACAACTTTTTCGCTAAAGAATTTCTTTTATCAGTCGTAAATACGTAAACGTACGTACTCGATATTTTGGAAAAATTTTCCACACATTGCACTTTTGGAGCGTAAAATAAATACGACGATAATTTTATAAAGCGATAAAATATGCACCAAAAATAGACAATAAAATTCCATTTCGTGTTACACTCGATCGATATGCATTTTCAAAAAAATAAAAAAGCGAACGATTCCGTCGAAAGGAAAATTTCCAATGTCAGAAGAATGAGAAAAATTCACTACAAACACATATCAATGAAAATAATCGCAGTCTGCGCCAAAGTGCTACTGATTCAACCTACTGTACCTTCACGTACCATAAAATTAACCCTAATTACCTGAAATTACCGGAGAATTACCTAGGGACATTGAGTTTACGGTAATTTACGGTATTTACCAATACATACAAAACCACATTACGAGTTGTTCGTGGTTTTCCTATACTAATATGTAACGGCTTTCACAGGAAATTACCGTAATTACAGCTAACTGTCCGTAAATACGTATATAATTTATCGTAATTACGCAAAATTGACCGTAATTACAAGTATTTACCGTGACGACTGAAAATTACCACAATTACGGGTAATTATCACTATCCCAGGTAAATACCATTGTTTGAAGATAAAATGTACACATGTCGATATATAGAACTGTACGCAGAGGTTCGTTGTGCACGATATAGTTGACATTTTTTTCAAGTACAACCATAATTACCGGTGATTACCTCCATTACAGGTAATTCCATAATTACCTGAAATAGAGGTAATCACCCGGTGGTATTCCATACGAACAAATCGCGATTTTTTTCTGGTTATTGGCAAAACTACAGGTCTCGGTATATCACTGTAAATAACTTGGACGCCTGAAGAGATTATGTCCGGTTCATCTCATGTCAAAATAAGGCAAATCTCACCCTTACAAATAGGGGTGAAAAGCAAGAGTTTTCCCCCAGATCCTCTAAACGCTCCTGTGAAGGAAGAACTGTAATTTCAATCCCAACTTCCACGAAGACAGAAGGATATGAGAGGGTAATAAATGTTTCCATTATGTAATTTTAGTATTCTTCGGAGATGTTGTTAGTCGAATGTGAAAGTTTAAGGTCTAAGAATAATCCATCCAACATTATCGAAAAAAAGAGCAGAGAAATTAGGTTGATCCAAATTATTCATTTATCTGTTGTGTGTTTATTCATTTTCGAAAAGGAGGGGGTATTTCTCTCTTTCTTCCGTTATTTTTGTTTTGTAAATGTGGGTACAGAAACTCAGTGAAATTAATTCCTGTGAAATTCTCGGTTTTTAAAGTCAGTTATACCCAGGGTGAGGTCGACAATTCGCTAGCCCCCTCATTCCTTACAAATTCGATACTTAATAAAACAGCCCAAATTTCAACGAGAGTTTTTGCCAAGAACTGAAATGAGATTCAAAATAGATGGTGAAAATTTTAAAAGCTCAGAATTGAGTTCTTGAGATTGATTTGGAGATCAGAAAAAAATTCCACGAATATGCTTTTCTATGCTTGTGTCAACTAATCAACTACAAAATGACATCTCAACACCATTAGCGAGCAGAGGGATCTTATATTTTGGTCAAAATCGAAAAAATCGTGACTTACCATATCGGTTCTCACCATTTCGTGGACGCTGAGTTCGAATATCAGATAATTATTGTAGTCGAGCCCCTTAGCCCCCCCTCCCCGCCCTAAAATGCCCCATTAATATGGTCAAAATTCAAAAATACGGATAAAATTAATCAACTTATCGATCCTCATTTAATTGAGATGGATGAGTTGGAATATTCACTCATTTTTTTGATACGTCCTCTCAGAGCACCAAGCCCCCTCATAATCCTCATGTGAAGAAATGTTGAGATGTGCTCAGCAGGAGGGAGTCAAATCGAAAAAATAAACCTATATTCGAACTAAACGTCCTCGAATTAGCAACAATCGATACCTCGATTACCTTTTGGCATTTATACGAATTTCGATCAAATTTGAAGACCTCTCCGCCTTCCGGAATGAGATGATCCTTTTTTGAAAATTAATTAGTAGAAACAAAGGTAAAGAGGCCTCTACGTGGTAATTTTGATCGATTATTAAATTGTACGTCTGAACCTCCGAGCTCAAAATAGAAAGTTTTAAAAGTCAACTTTGAGCTTTTACAATTTAGCTCATAAATTCTGAATCTCATTTCAATTCTATAAAAAATCACGTAGTAATCAGTCATTTCAAGTCTAAGCAATTATGTAACATGAGCTTTCTAAAGTAGAGCCGCATGAAAAAAATCCCAAACTGTAAAATTAATTTTACGGTAATTTGTAAGTAATTCTTGGTAAGTGGGAGTAATAATATGGTAATAAAGAGTAAAAATAATCAATTCTGTAGTAATTTAGTTCAAATTGCAATACACATCATGTCATTTGATCTTAGTGTCATTTAATTTACGGTTATTTGCGGTAATACCAAAATTTAAGGCCATGAAAATGTTACAGGTGACGGATTTAGACCGAATGTATAACGAATTACAAAGTGTACTTTCATTATTTGATAATTTACGATCAACTTCTGTAAATAGGAGGTTTTTTTTAATAGCGCAGAGCCAAAAATTTTATTTTAGTTCATTTCATTGCCTGTAGAAAACATGCATTTTATGCAATCTTTACCATGGTTTGTTCATCTCTCAGTAATAGTTAACAGTGTAAATTTACATTGAATCAAACTCAGATGAAGATGGAAGACGACCTTTCATAAGATCGATGACCTTATGATGTGGATTAACAAATGGTGCTTGTTGCGATAATTTTCAAGAGATGGTTGACGGATGAAAATATAACAAATCCAAGTAGTACTTTGGAAAACAGAAAGATGAAATCAAATTCTGTTGAAGATGGAAGATGAGCATATGTAAGATCGATGACCTTATGTTGTGCATTAAGTATTGGTGTAGGTTGGAAAAATTTTCAAGATGAATTACAAGAAATTATTGGTGGATGTAAACACTACAATTCCACGAAGTACGTTAGAAAACAGAAAGAGAAAATCAAAGACAAAAGGGAAAGAAGGTTGAATTTCACTTCAACAATTCCAGTATGTGTAAAGGTAATTTACCGTAAAAACATTGGGTAACATAGGGTAATTAAATTGGATCAATGATGATCGTATTTCATCAAATTCTCAACTTCAAAAACACTTCTCATTAACTTTATCCATGTTCATACCAGTAGAGTTACCGTAAATTTGGGTAATTACCCATAATTTGCGGTAATTACCCTTAATTTGCGGTAATTACAACATTGAAAGCAATGAGATCATCACAGATGATCTATTCGTACGAAAAAAAAAACATTCAGGTACCTCAACGTGTGTTTGTATGTTTTGGTAATTTACTGTAAATTACTGTAAGCGTAAGGTTTTTTGGTAACACGCTGGTAATTTATGGTAATTAATAAAAACTGCCTGGTATTTGTCGGTAAAAAGGGTTGATTCAATAACACTCTGATTTATACTGTGGCTTTCATCCGTACTTAATTGTTTTATTACCATTAGCTCGAATGGTTCATCTGCCATGTAAGCACGGTAACTTTATTGGGAAATGAATTGCGATTATCAACGCATTTTTGGTGATTTTACAACACACACATATACATACTGGAAGAAACCCGACATGATAGTAACATTGGAAACTAATACAGGAGCACGTCAGGTGATACCAATCATACCGTCGACTTCACAAGATCCGACTTCCCAAGATTTGACTTTACCAGACCCGACTTTAGATCCAGCTAGCTTAACCACATCTTCATCTCCAATTGGTAAACCACCTGGTCTAACATATGATCCCATGATGGAGATAATGGTAAGATTAGAACGAATGGAAGCTGGTGGAGCAGCCATGCAGAGACAGCTGACTCGTATAGAAGAAAAATTGGATAAATTATGGGAAGCCCAAGATGGTTCTTCAAATAATACAAATTCGACCTTGAATACTTCGACGACCTCGGTTGTTGCAATTCCGACTACAGCTGCGGTAACTCCTCTTCAACTATTCCGAGTTCTGCCGCTATCGACCAAACCTCGACTCCAGTATCAACTGCTATGCCATCACCTGTAACTCCGACTTCACCAGCTCAGGCCAAGAATACATTAGTATTGCATCCGTCTGTGGCTGAACTATATATGGACTTGAGTGGATACATAAATAATCTGGTCCGACTAACAGACAATCAAGTTCTTGCCGTGAAAGGAGATTCGTTGGCATACTTACATCGAACACTGGAAAAAGAAGCTACCAAAAAGTACGAAAACGTTACTTCAGTCCGTCTGAAAAAGGGATCAGTCTTCGTCAATGGACAGGAAGTCAACGTGATACTGGATGCACAGGTAGAGAAAAGTATGTGTAGCCAGTCGTATGTCGACGATTTAGAAGTATATCCGACATGTCTCGTGATCCAACAAAGAGGGTTGGATCAGAAACCATACTCCGATTGTGGAGAAGGATGTACTTGTCCGACTTTCAATAAATAAAGAATGGGAAATAGCTATGCGGATCGGAATATGCACCAATTGGATCATGCAACAAAAAGTAATAGTCCTGGGTAACGATTTCCTTCCACTTTATGTTGCAAACCAGGATAGAAGGATGGTAACCTGGACTCTTTCCGACGACTCTGGAAAGGTACCACCGGACTGTACCTTTTCATCGGAACTCAGTGGAACTTGGCTGAAGCCGGATACAGTTCCATCCTAGTTTCCAAAGAAGCCATTGTAATCCGACTCTCCGACTCTTCGACTCTTCATTTGATAAATGAGCAAATCGTGTTACTTTTTCTTATGCGATATTTTAAGTGAAAAGAGAAGACTGTTGGCTTACTTTTTATACCTTTATATCCTTATACATATACGTTTAGTTTAATTTGTTGGTTTTTTTAACAAGATTCAGAATTTCAATTTTTATTCAAGTTCAAAAGTTCAAAAGAAGATCTAAGGTAGATTGTCCCCAAAAATGAACCTTTATCTTAGTTACATAATCAATGATCTTGAGCTCAACAAAAGTTTGAACCAAACTTTTGAGGGCGAGGGAGGGAGAATATGTGACATAAGATAAAGGGGGTATCCAATATTTCGGCAAAAGTATATGTAGCATACTAAAAATCATCCCCATATGTGAGAGATAAGAAAATAAGATAACCTTCCTTCGACTTTGCACAAACAGTTAGTACTATATTGACAACCGAATAGGTATATTTACGACTGAGTAAGTATGTTTTTTCCGACTTAAGTTATAAGCACCCGAAGTATGAATTATCGACTCCATTAACTATATTGTGTTCGTTCGTTTTTTCTGTTACTTTCGTGTTAATATCGACTAATGATCAGATAAGTCTGCTTCATTTTATATCCTTATAAATATAAATCGTTTTCTATCTCGACTCTATTCTTGTCTCTCTCGACTCAAACTAAATCATAGATGGGTAAAAGGTGGTGAACCTTTTCACTCGGCCCTTGAGGCCTTTCCCCCCCACAAAGAAATGTCTCTGCGTGACATTTCGACCAATGTGACCAATGTCACAAATATTCACTACTCGCTAGCGAATAGCGAATATTCGCTGCTCAATCACTCACATTCGCCAGTGTTAATATTCCAGCGTTTAAAAGCCATCAAGACAACGTGTCTGATAAAGTGATAAGGAGTTCAGTGTGTCTTGGTTTAATTGAATTTCCGAAAAACAGTTTTAATTTAAAATGAAGTTATCGACTCCGGAAATTATGAAGGTGTTTGAAACGTATCAACAGCAGCATGAGCTGTTGTACATTATAAGCCACAAGGAGCACAAGAACCATATAAAAGAAGAGGAAGCATTGAAAAGTATCATTGAAAGACTGAAAGAATTTGGTAAATGTACATGAATTCACAACCAAATATTTATTAGTGACGTATACACAATGTTATTTTGTCTTCCTTTGGTGTAGAAATCATCTTTGAGGATATAAAAGCGTTGAAAAAGTAACTGAAATCGTTGAAAAATACCTATAGAGCAGAGAGAAGAAGGGTGGTAATTTCGAAAAAAATTGGAAAAGGCACAGAGGAAATCTACGATGTCAAAATCACTTCGAGTCAGCCGCAGAAGGTTTCGATATTCTGCCCGATCTTCTTCCGCCAGCTCTGTAAGCAGCGAATTTGAAAACCCTAGTTTCCTCCTCCTGAGTACCCACTTCCTTGTCCAAATTTTGCTTTTCCTAGAAGTTCGTTTTCACGCTTCATCTTCCTTTTTCCGCTCTTCGAGTGTTTTTTTATAATAATTTTCCAAAACGTCACATGTAAGAATTAGGTAATTGATTTTCGATGTTCGTCATGGCGAAAATCTGATTACAATTTCGAAAAAATATTCTCTTATCAGTACACTGATAAAGACAAAACATTGAGACCTTGGCAAATTATTCGTCCATAGTGGAAACACAAAAGGCTTCATTCGCTATTCGCTATTCGTTATTCGCTGTTACCTAGCGAATAATTCGCTAGAATGAATGTATAAACTTTTTTGTGAATTTTGAGCATAACTTATTTAAATATTTCGGAAAAAATTGTTTTTTTTGCAATTTTTTCCCTTTTTTCAGAAAAGAATTTTCCATAGAAGTAAAAATTTCAACAAAAAGCTCTTTTTATTGAAATATTGAATTAATTTGGAGAAAATATATCAAAATCGAGTAAATATTCTAAAAGAAACGTATTTTGCTGAAATTTATTTTTCATCAATTTTTTTTTTTGAAAAAAGGGAAAAACGCCAACAAACAATTTTTTTCAGAATATTTAAACGAATTGGGGAAAATTTAATGATGCTAATAGTGGTGAGGGTACCTTGTTACTTCAAGAAATAAAGCTTTTTAAAAAATTATGAACAAAAGATTGAAAAAATTTTCAAAACATTTTTTTGTATTTAATTCGTAATATTTCATGTACTAGATCACGTAAGCCCCTAATTTTTTTACTGGAAATAACACATTGTATTTATCATGTTTTGGCGTCAATCAGACATCTCTAAGGTAATTTGCCAGTAGTTGATAAGTAAAGGAATTTTTTTTACCTACGTCACAAGTAATGGTCAAAAAATTCTGAAAAAATTATATATTGTACTCCAATATATTTATTGACCCCCCTGCCCCACTTCAGTCACCTATTCTGGGAAAAATTCTAAATCAACCTCAGGCTACTTGCCGGCATTTGATAGCTTTTTTTAGCAACACATCCTAGTAGTTGATAGCCCAAAAAGTGTTCAAAACGGTGTCTTATTGATCTAAACATTAGTATTGATCGCCTTAAAAATTTTCCTCTGTTCCGAATGTCACTTTGAGGGAGGCAGAAACTATCAAATACTGGTAAATGTAAAAAAATTACATTCGCTAATAATTGAGAATTTCCAATAACTACGAGAGTTGATGTGAGTTGATAAAATTTTTTGGTATGATTTGGATGACAAATTTTTAAATGTGAACGGGTACCTCAAATTAATATCTTTTTCAGAAATTTTATTATTTTTCAGCCATTTTTGGCGTTATTAACTACTGGCAAGTGAGCAGATATTCACTTGCCAATAGTTGATAACCCTTTTTCCTCCCTTCCAACTGTACCTAGACATGTGAAAATTTGTTTATAGATTCTCCCATATATGTCCATTATTTTTCCATAGAAATTGTTTTGATACTTATTTTGCAAAAATTTTGAAAAACATAAATTTCAAACTCGAACGCTTAGCAAAAATGTTCAAGTTTTTACCAAAATACGGAAATTTTTAGTTTCTGTTTAATAAAATGAATATTAAAAAATTATCAATTTATGGCTGGCCTCAACAATGGCGGTGTTCTACTCTGAATTAGATGGACTATCCAAAATATTAGATCTCATGATTGTCTCACCAATCAATCAGCTACTAACATAAAATTATCAATTACTGTCAAGTTATCAATTATTGGCAAATTACCTTAAGTTTTTGAAAATAAAAAATTCAAATGCCTATAGCACAGCCCCTGCAATGTTTTAAATAGTCAACCCATGCTGAACACCCTGCATAGCTTTTTTAGAAGTTATAATTTTGAAATTAGCATATTTCAGTATCTTAAAATGCAAATCATAATATAATTATGTGAGTCTCATGATATGACCTAACCCTGGTAAAAGAGAAGGGAAGTTAATCCAAAACAGCCGGTACTTCGGCACGATTTTCAGAATTTTCCCTCGCACATTCTTTAAAATAGAATTTTTACCCCTCCAGCAGTACAAATGGTTCATTCTGAAATTCGAAAACAAGAGCATTTCAACTATTTTGAAGTAGGAAAAAAAGGTACCCTCTTCACTCGGTTTGATAGCGATCAAAAATATTTAAATTCGGTCATTACGCTTGGGTTTTGATGACTTAACAAGATCTTGTATTAAAAATTTTCAAAATTCACGAAGATGTAAAACTTGCAAAGTGTTTGAAAGGAAGAAAAGGAAGAAAAATATTACTTCTTAGGCTAATCGATCGGTAAACAGTAAAATTTCGGACTAAATATTGTTTCATTTTCAAAATTCCAAGTCAATTTCCAAAATAACTTCATCATCACCGAATCGACGAATTTATTTTGGAATAATAAAATGAAATAAGCAGCACGCACTAAATATTAATTTACTAAATTTAAATTCACTCGTTATACGAGTTACACTGCGTCGTCACCTTGAACTAGAGATGTGTACCGATCACCTGTCAAATTTTTCTTTGTCTCGATATTTCACGATTCATGATGAATAAACGAAGATATTGTCCGTTTTTAATTTTAAAATTCGTAATTATAGGGTTTATTTAATAATTGATTAATTTACCTGGTATCACAGACATTGTCTGATGCCATATTCCTCTGCTCGAAGTTTTCATATTTTCAACTAAAATTATCAATTAATTAATGAGCTATAAATGGCATCAATTAACTACACATTACGTTTTTCAATATGTGTGAATTCAATAATCGTAGAATGTAACAACTCGAATACCTATCCAGATCGCAATTGCCCATCTTGTAAGAGATATTACCTTTATATAGTGGCCCTTCGCACTCAGATAAAATTTTCTTGCCTATGAAATGGTATGTAGCGGTGCCTGGTACGGTGTTGTTATAACGCTAAAAAAACTAAGTACCTGCTTTGTAAATTCCTGGTATAACTGATAATAGTGCTGCAATAGACGTGCCTCTGCGTAGGTGTATTTTTCAAGTAAATTTCAAAAAAAACACGTGTAACAAAATTTATACTAACATGAGCTCGATGAGAACGAATTTAAGCATAAATTAACTAATTTATAATGTAGATCGGAGACGATAATAGGAGAAATGGCAACGAAAAAATATTTTACGAAATACGTACTTGGACTAATGTAGCAGAGAGGGCGTTGTCTTCGCATTTTAAAATCGCGACTTTTGCGAATGAGCGTGTATGCGTATGCGTGCTCACCGGATAGGGAAACCGGTTTATTGCCGCACACGGTAACACTGGGAGGTATTAAAACGCAACGAATGATTTTTTGTGTTCGCTTCGGGATCGATGAGTCATTTCAAACCTGAGATGTAATGATTTTGTTGGTAATCTATAATAGAAGTGAAGTTGTTCAGCGTAAAATTTTATATCAAATTATGCCATTAAAATGTTGGCTGAAGAACATAACTGCAGAATTGACGAATGGGTGCATTGTGGGAGGGGGTGAAGGTAAAGGGTAAAAATGTGAAAGAAAGGTTCGAACGAAAAATAAAAGCCAGATTTGTATTTAACAGATCTGAATAGTCAAAATGCACTCTTTTCTTAAAGTTTTTAACAACTTTCAACATAACAAAAAATTGCAATACCAAACAACTTGTTTTTTTAGTGACATAAATGGAGATAGGTCAAAATTCAGGGGGGGTGGAGTGAGCTCTCTACCTTCATTTTCTGAAACAAAAAATTTATGACGAAAAAGTTTGGGTAAAACCAAGTGTGAAAGGTCCAAAAAAGTACATTTAATAACATTTTTGACCTCCAAAAAATAAAATTTCATCATTTTTAGTCGTGCAAACTATCGCTTATTAAATTTTCTCGAAAACATTTGCGAGGAAAGGAGCTAGCTCACCCCCCCCCCCCCC
>FIZR01009322.1:0-50023 GCA_900060175.1 Ferrisia virgata
GTGTTCGAAAGGAAATTTAAAAGGTTTTGAATTTTCTGGAGGTCATCTTCAAAAAATTTTTCGGCTGTGTTTGATGTCAGCAAAAGGGATCTTTCGTGCTGGTATTTCGGACATTCAAACAATATGTGAGGTACAGAAATTTGGGTATTGCATGATTCACAGAAGGGCGGCGGTTTTTTTTCTAGCAGATATGAATGGGTTAAGAGAGAGTGGCCAGTACGTACTGGAGTAATTACAACGTCACTACGGCGAGATATAATTTTACTGGGAAATAATAAAATGAAGTGTCAGAATAAAGTGTAGAGAAAAGTAAACGTTTTTGATTTGAAGCTTTTGATGAAAAAAAAAAACTCAATGAAAGATGAATATGAAAAATGTGTAAATTTTTGTCGAGTTTTTGCTTCCTATATATCCCCTTTGAATTGAGATATGAGGTTGAAATCTTGGTATGTAGATCAAATAGGAGTCATAGTCGTACATGGAAATCGAGGAGGCAAGGAGGGGCGGGGTCTTGTACGAAAAAGTAATATTTTGAGTGGTTGTTGTTATTTTTCGATTTTGTCCTCGCTATGTATCCCTTCCAAATTGAAGCAGTGGGTTAAAAATTTGTATGTGAATTCGATAAGAGTTCTAAATCTGTCTTTTGGTAATTACAGTGGTTCACTCTCCACATATCTATCTTTACCCCTGCCACTAGTAAAGAAAAAAAATAAAACAAAGTATTCCTTTTTCCATCCATTAAATGTAACAAACTGGTATCTTGGATATTTTACGAATATCAGGCTCAAAAAACTACACATCTCTTGGTACCTTTTCTTTTTTTTTTTACGAATAATATTGAAAGATTTTTCGCTCGTCAGTAGCGAAATAAACGTACGTGCGACACCTTGTATGTAACTATAGCAAAACACCAGCATACGGTATCAAGTAGTAGATGATAGATAAGTACTTTATATCGTATTATATGTTACTATAAAGGTACCTATCATTACTGACGAGTATATGCCCGACTAATTCCAACATTTTACATCGCAAGACGTGATGAAAAATTACACATTGAATACTTTTTCACAGCCAAACACACGAACATTCCTTACATTTCTGTATGTTTCTCTATCAGCTCAGTGTGTTGCGATGGCGGTGGCGATACGATCGTGAAACCCTATTGCGAGCTCTCTCAGGAAATACCAACATCATTCTTGTGCAAGATATAGGCTCCCTGCTCGCTGCGGTAAAATCCGTAGTCGTATAATAATTATTGACTTATCGTATACTACATATAGGCAGATACTAGGTATATAAGCAAACCGCTTAATGTCAATGACACCTATTTAAAAACGACCTTGTTACACGTCGTCGGTTTAAGAGAGAGAGAGAGAGAAAAAAAACCATATAGGTTGTTATATAGCTCGAACGAACGAACGAACGAGCCAAGCCAAGCCAAGCCATCGCCATCTCGATTCACGAGCGATATTACTATATTGACGTAAATGGATACAGATTTTTATAACGATTTTGAAGCTATTAGTAGAAAAACGAGAACGTCGTCGTCGTCGTCGAGCAAATTGAGAGGCAGAGTGAAAAAAAAAAAGGTGCACGAAACGTACCTTACCCTACTACACATATACAACACACGCAGCTTATATAATAGGTATATATATATATCTATAGGACACCGACCGGTGCGGCGTATAGCCAGCCTATAATAGTGCTACGAATGTGTACACATTTTTCAACCTGCTGTCGTCTGTATGTGTGCAGTACGAGTATATATGGGCTGCGTGTGTAATATTATTATGGTATTATATATACGTAGAATGGAGACCACGTCAACGACACGTATTTTTAAAACACTAATAATGGATCCTATAAATTCTTCGCTTTGGAGTACGGTGCGATTTATCATCAACAACCAACGAACCGAGCGTGATCTGTTCCAATCTTACAAGCGCAAAAACTTCGGAAAAACAACACAACAAATGAGGAAAAGAAAAAAGTACTTACCTAACAAAAAAAAAAAAACAAAAAAAAACATCGAATATATTTCAGTGACGTCAGCATTCTGTCTTTCTTTCTTTTCGTGTCTCTGCGGTGTATTTCGATTCGATTGTTTTCTCTTCTCTTTTTATCCAGCGAAGAAGTCTAAAGCCCCCGAGCGGAACTAATAATGCTGGGTAGTGAACGAAATAATAATTTTATACGTACGGAAGGTACATACGGCGAATTAAATTATTTAATTTCTTCTTTTTTTTTTTTTTTTTGTCATACGTAAATATTCGTTCGTGTCGTGTAAATGTGATTTGATAACGAGTAAAAGCAAATGTAACGTGAATTGTGTGGGTTTGAAAATATGAATTTTTTGTTCTCTTATAAAATTCTATGTTATCGAGATCGAAAATTTATTCGTTTCGATGTGAACTATGTCAATTGGTGTTGTTTTTATCCTAATAACCTGATTTTCCATACTACATAGTCGAATAAAATCAAACTATTTCGGTATATCGCTTTACTGAACGTGCGTTAAATAAGAGGGGGAAAGGGTACGAAGAAAATTCGTTTCGAAGCTCGAAAAGACCAATGAAATCATCGTTATTTACTGGGTCGTATACACCGAAACTAACCAAAAATCCTGAAATTTGGCCGGTAGCATTAATTGGTGGAAAATTAAATACATGTTTATGTACAGGAACCAGCCTGAGTCAAAATTTGTCCAGCGATGGAGAGAAGAAAAAATTGTTCGTTTCTAAACTAATTTATGAAGAATTAAATCACGTCCAACATGTAAAAAAATCAGCCTTTTAATGGAGTAATTGAGAGCGGAGATATTGGTGTTTCCCTTCTGTCCATGTTCTTCGAAGGAGCCTGTTTCTTATCTAGAGCCTTCCATAAAATGAGCTGAGTGTGGATTGGTGGATTAAGATTAAGTAGAAAATTGATTGCATGGAATTTAGAGCAGAATAGTAATGGAAGAGAATGTGGAAAGAAGATGGAATGAAGAAGGAAAGAGGTAAGATGGAGAGGAAAGGGGAAAAATTGAATGAAATATGGGACAGGATAGGATTGGAATCGGGATTGGGAATTGAATGGGGAAGATAAGAGAAAGAAAGGGAATGCAGAGAAGAATAGAATAAGGTAGAAGAATTTGGGATTTGAATGGGGAAGGAAAGGGAAGGGATGTGGAAAAGAAAGAAAGGAATGGAATGAAATGAAATGTGGTACAAGATATGATGGACTAGGATTCGGATTGGGAATAGAATGGGGAAGATGAAAGAAACAATGGGAATTTGGGAAAGGAATGGAATAAAGTACAAGTTTGAAAAGAAAAGGAAAGGAATGGAATGAAATGAAATGAATTGTGGGGTAAAAAAGGATTGGGATTTGGAATGGGGAAGATGAAAAAAGGGGAGGGAATGTTCAGAGGAATGGAGTAAGGTAAGCGTTTGGAATGGAATGAGATTGGGAAGAGAAAGGAAAGAAATGAAATTAAATGTGGGATAGGATGAGATTGAGATTGGGTATAGAATGAGGAAGATGAGGGAAATGAAGGGAATATGGGAAGAAAATGAGTAAGGTAGGTGTTCGGAATGGAATAAGATTGAGTGGAATGTGGTGGGATGGGATGGGATAGGATAGGATGGGTATGGGGAAGGGAAAGGAAAAGAAAAGGAAGGAAAAGAAAAGAAAGGAAAAGAGAGGAAAGTTATGGGAATAGAATTGAAAGGAATGAAGTAAAACGTGCGACAAGATGGGATTGGGATTGGGAATAGACTGGAGAAGATGGGAGAAAGAAAGGGAATATGGGAGAGGAATGAAATATGGTAGATAGAAGTTTAGTATTGAATGAAATGAAATGAATTGCTGGGAAGAATAGGATTGAAATTGAAATTGGGAATGGGAATGGGGAAGATAAAAAGGAAGGGAAGGAATGTTCAGAGTATTTGGAATGGAATGGGAGTGGGAATAAGATGGAGAAGGGAGGGGAGGGGAAAGAAAGGAAAGGAATGAAATGAACGAGGGAACGAATGTAGATTATTTTTTTTATACGGGATGAGTGAGATGAGGAATGGAATGCAATGAGATGGAACGGAATGGAGTTAACAGTATACTTTGATATATTTCGCTGAATAACTCTTCGTTATCATTTTGACCAATGCAATTTTTTTCACGGTGTACTTTTCCTACTCAAGATATGTATTTAGAACATTATCAAACGACGAAAAAAAAAAAAGAAATGTTATCTAGCTTCACCATTCATTTTAGCTTGAACCATTGAAACGCCAACAAAACATCTTTCGAATTTGAAACAATTCTTCAAATTTTTTTGCCATAAACGGCATCATCATTTCGTCTTCATCTTGTTACGTTGGCTCAGCGTGGGTCAAATACGCCGCTCGAGATGAAAAATAGACTACCGTAGACAAAAAGGAGCGTCGTTTCAGGGTAAACTTGGCCTACTCCGCCATCGTCCTGTATCGAATGATAAATTCGACGTAATTAAGATTCCGCCACCGTTGTCGCTGTCTCTATCGCGCTCCGTCTGTAGTTTTAAGTACTCCATAAACCGAGATTTATCTCGCAGACGGAATTGGGGAATTTTTTGTGGCGAAAATTCATCATCAATCTTTGGTATATTTGCTAAAGTTACGAGAAGACGAAGTATGAAAACTCGTACTTATATTCAAATCGGAAAACTTGACTAGATCAACTTTTGGCTGTGTAATTTGGAGAGGTTACTGCATAACGAAGAGGATATCTGTTTTTTTTTTTTTTCAATGATGGTTGGAATAGATTTTTTTCGAGAGTGTATTCGTAAGTCACGTTTTCTGTTTCTTGCTTGATCATCTCAAGAAATTCGGGTGGTCTAAGATGTGTATTTTGATCAGTTTTCCAGCAGGATTATGTACGTCTTGTTGTCGTCAAAGAAAACCAGATTGTTATGCTCTATCGTTCGAGTTTTATTTATTTATTTATTTTTTTTGAACTTTTCGTCGTTCTAGGTATTTATATTGCATTTCCAGCACTTTTAAATATATGCGAATGTATGTACATGTTTGTTTAATTTTTGTTTTTGTTTTTTTTTTTGTTCCAGGTAAGTGTCAAGCACACTTGTTTTATGAGTTTTTGTATCATCAATCTCCCTTCCTAGCTATCAAGTTGAACTTTGGCTGGGTGAAATTTTGCCATATTGGGAAAGAATCTGACATAATCTGCGTGCCCATAAAATTAGAGGATTGGAAAGATTTCGTTTTTAGTCTTCGATGTGATGTGTTGGTCTAGGTAAGGTACCATTTTTCTGTACTCGTTCGTTCGTCAAGTAAACGGTAAACTCGTATCGTATGCTTTACCTGTACCATGGAAAGAGCGACGTCAACTCCAGCATTAATGTGTTCGTCCATAAAATACGTTGGTAAGGCACATACCTACGTACGTCTTATGCTGCTGTACACATTACACGTACATTCGACTGATGACAATTGAGCGTTCATATATTACGTACGAGCTACGAGGACGGTATGTTCTTTTAATACGAGTCGAGTATGTTACACAATGAATAATATCGTACGACATATGTAGGTATCTTGGTACTACGTATATAAGCATTTATGATGTGGTATACTTGTACATACGTCGCCGGGGCGTATACGAAAGAGGCGAAGAAGCACATCCGCATCGAAATTCGGGTGAATGTACATTATGCTAGGTACCTGTACCTAGCTACCTAGCTGTAGGTACGGTTTATACTATGAAAAAAAAAAAGTGCGATTCTTCGATAAATTTACGATACAAAGTATTCCGTTCCACCTCACCCGGCTCTTCATCTTTTCCGTCATGGTACTATATTCGACTTGTGCTGAGCCGGTTACACGGTTTTAATTACTGTACCGTTATAGTATTGTCGAACTTGTCGCGTTATGTTTGAAAAGCTGATCCGTCATCGTGTTCTTACGTTAGCAAACACCATAACTACGCCAACCCAACCTCTATCTTCTTATCTCTCTTTCTCTTGCTCTCTTGCTCTCTCTTTCTGTTTCTCTCTTTCGTGCTTCAATATTGAAATGAAATGTTAGAAAAAGCGACGAAGGAAAGGAAAGGGGGAAAAAAATACCCTCGTTCTCGTTTCTCTTGAAAGAGCACCACCAATATCAGCATTATGGCGAAAAGAAAAATGATTATACACACGGTTGACAATATTGTGTCACGAGAAGAGCGTTGCTTATTCGTATACGTCGAGTTTGAGCTGTCAAAAATTTTTTTCTCGTATTCGACGTTGTGTAGTTGTTCAGTGTGGTAAAAGGGTGCCGAAACGATGCGATGCTGTGTTTGTATTTTCGACGGTTCTTTTGCACGCTATCGCTATCAAGTTTAGCTTTTTCGCTCGTCTGGCTGAAAATTTCTCATTACGTATTAATGTATCGGTATAGGGTGTTCTTTAAATTACGCAAAATGTTCATTATCGAGAAAATGTAATTTTATATGCAGTCTAGGCATTGGTTCAGAGTCAATTGACTTGTGATTGGCGAAAAATGAAACGTTTAAGGGGGAGGGGTGGTTGAAACTTTCGCCTTACCTGTTCCTCAAAAAATTTAGCCTTGCGTTACATCACTTGAATGTATTTGAGTTTTGAATATTTCGTTGTAATCGTTTAAATAAGTGTTCTCATGTCTCGTAAACCACAGTTTTACGTTATCAATAATGAAGATTTTAATATAGGTACTTCGAACTTTGTCATTCGCTCGGTTGAAATAGGTACCAAACCGTTGAACTGGTAGAAATCTTGAGTGGAACATGGTATGGATTTGTAGTAAAGAATGGGCATTTGAAAAACGAAAGAGCCCTACAAGCAAACGAAAGCCATCATCGTGCGCTTTATTGAATACGAGAAAATAGTTGATCGAGTTAATCACGAACTGAGCATCGATTAATTGAAGAAAATTCAATTTTAATGATCAGAATTTACAGCGGTATAACTGATGAAGAAGCTGTTATGCTGGAATCATTCCCGAATTTTCGTATTAAACAAAGCCAAATAAGGAACTATTCGAATTGCGAAATGGAAACGTAAAAATCAAAGGAACGAAGCTGAAAATAAGCGATTAAAATAGCAAGGAACTGAGTTATATGCAAATGATGGGATGATTACTGCAGTTGAATGCAAATAAAGAAGATAATCGACAACATAAATTATGTAGGACAAAAATACACGATGAAAATAAACGCCTCCAAAATAGCGTGAAAAATATCAGCCAGATATTGGTGAAAAACTGCGGTTGCGAGAATTGATACATTTATATGGTAATAAAAAATTGGTTTAGGAAGAGGTTAACTTTTTTTTTTTTTTGGTGAATAATTGAAACCCCCAAAAGATACATCTAAGGCTGCTATTGGAGCTATATGCCAGAATTTGGAGCGGAGATATACGTACGAAAAACTCGAAAAACATCAAAAATCGAACCTAATCTAACCAAAAGAGGCTGAAAAGTCGAAACACTCAAAGCGTGCATCGAATTCTTTTACGTCATCTCCTAAGAAAATTTTTGTCTCCGAGTACAATTCGTAAGAGAATTATGTGAGTGGGGACCCCCCCCTTCCGCTTCAAGGTCAATAAACGGAGAAAACTTTTCATACATCCTCTCTCAATTGACCTACAAGGCAGATTTTCAGAGGTACTGTACAACTTTTAATTCTCTATCGATTCATCCAAAAACGCCCCCTCCCCCTCCCCCTCTTCACCATAATTTGAGCATAACTGAATTCTGACGGGAGGTCATCTCCACTCGTGTATATTCGATTCGCCGGCAATATTAGCTGACTGGCCGAATTTGAGCCATTTTGGTCGCTATCGAACCGAATAAATGATTTTAGTTGATGGTTAAATTAAAAAAAAGAAAAAAACATTGCAATAGATTGCTTCTCGAACCTTATTTTTGTGAAGTGAAGAGAAGGTGTGAATTTTTCATTCGTGAAATAAAGAAAGGAGCGCTCTGTGGTGTTTTTTCTTGCACAGTGGTGACCAAATTGTAACTTCTTAGCTCAATTTTGAGGGGGAGTTATAAGTGCCCCGAACTTGAAAAATGAGAAAAATTGACCAAAAAATTACATTTTTAGGTTGGGGTGGGGGGACGATTGGGCTGAAAAATCGAAACTCTCTGCAAGACGTATGTAAAACCGTTACTAAATTTTCATACCAAATTTCAACCCTGCACCTTAATTTGGAGGGAAGATATGGGTGGAGGGAGCATCCTTTTTTTTAAGATCGAAAATGGGCAAAAACTTCATATTTCGCCTTCTAATTAACCTAAGAAGTTGGTTTTTGGATATATTATACTACCTTTGAATCTCTATCGACAGATTTGAAAAGGAACAATTTTTGCCACTTTAGTATTTTAGCACCCTCTCCCCCAAATTTGTGCATATTTGTATTTTGATCCTACGTTATCCCTGCTCAAAAATATCGAATTCGGCGCCATTCTAAGCCTATTGCCTAAATTTAACCGGCTTTGGTCGATATTAAGACGATTAAATTATTTTTACTTTGAAGGGGGGGGGGTATTTGAAAAAAAAATAAACGCATTAAATATCCGACGTCGCCAAAAATGGTCTCAATGCTCTTCTAAGATCCCAAAACGGATTTCGTTGATCTCTCCCCCCCTCCCTATCACCTCTCCATCGGCCCATAGATCATTACAGCCTGGTTTTCAATGACTTCACCATGGTGGCGTAGAAAATCAGGCTAAAGAATAAGTTTCTGACGTGACCAAAAATAACCTCTGTAGCCTTCTAGCACCCCAAAACGTATTTTGTTGTCACCCCCTGTGTTTTCTATGGCAATATAATGAAAAAAATCAAAGTGACTGTAAAATATTCATGATTTTAAGGTAGCAAAGTGAGGATAAAGGTAAGCGATTTAGCAATAGAAAAGGGAAAGGAATACCGACTCCGAGATCGAAGATTTTTATCAAGCCACGATGGGAAAAGCTGGAAGGAAATAAAAAAGTAGATAAGTAGGTAATCTAGGTATTGAATAATGCAACTGCCTCAGCGAGTATGAAAGAAAACAACCAAGTGTTAGTTGAAGATATGGATAAAGCATCGAAATAGAAATTATTCGTGGGGGGGGGCTGCGTAAAAAAATTGATAAGCTTATCACTGCAAATACGTCGTTCAATTCACCCTGTACGTAATATCCCTGATTCGATCCAAGTATATGACATGGATCAAAATACCCGATTGATGGTCATTATGTTCTGTGACAAAAGACGTGACCCTGTCGCGACGACAATAAATCCTCAACATGAAGTGAATATAAAGGTGAAAAATTGATGGGTAAGAAAAAATTAAATCAACTTTCCACATGGTTAGAAACGTCGCATTGTTCTATGCAGCGTACTTCACAGTGTACGCTTTTTCCTTTGCAAATTCGCCAACGAAAATGATAATATTATTAGATGACAAATCATAGGAAGCCTGCTGCCAATTGCAGATTTTACGACCTACTTTTTCTCGTATCTTTTCCGGCATCGTGGTTGACCTAGCGAACGAAGCAAACCGTGTAACATTTCTATTCCTGTAGCGTAGATATCATTTACGAAAGTGTGCAACTCTGCATTTCGTCTGACTACAATTTATCGACGAATTAAGCATTGGCAGAAATTCAGCTACGTATGTGTACCATTGGTTGTTTTACATATTTGATACAGAATGCCTGTTGTGATTTTTGTGCAACTGTGTGCATGTTTCGTATACGTTGAAATGCTGATATTGGAGGTACACTGTACGCAGATACACAGCCAGGCAGCCGCCGTCGTCATTTAACGTTTACCTATCCGCCTATAAATCTTCGATGATGCGATGACGCGTAGAGATGCGACACACCTGCCTCATAAATACACAAAATACGCGAAAACTACCTACACGACCACGATACAAACGTGTAGTAAATCATTACGTAATACGCGTCGTAATATTGTTTGTATGCGTCGTCTATGGCGTCGTTGCGGATTATCAGTAATCGTCGACGTCGTCGACGTTGTCGTCGTCGTCTTTCGTATAAATTTGTACTTTGTACCTATTTTCCAAAAATTTTCATCGCTCTAAGTCGTTCATCTGTTTGGTAATTTATTTAAATGATAATCGAGAAATAAAACGAACGATGTTTGTTTGTAATTGCCGATTGTTTTACTATCGTTTTATGCTATCTTCTGGTACGTCGACTTCAATAGGGCGTTTTACGGGGTCATTTTTTAAGTATCTTGGGTACTATTTGCTGAAAAAGGTTACTTTCGCATTTTTCTTGAAAAAAAAAAAAAATTAATAATAATTAGAATATTATAAACAAACTGAATTTACATCCTTCCAATCTATCATAATAAGAACAACAACAGCCTGATTTTCGTGAAATATTATAATTATTTAAATTGGAACCTAATCAGTGGTCAGGGTAAGGGTAAGGGTGGGGGTAGGGGTAAATGGGGCTGAAAAGTCAAGACTCCCAAAAGACACATTTTTCGTACCCCGACTAAATCTACATACCAAGTTTCGATTTCCCAGCTCAATTTGGAGGGGAGTTACGCCAGAAACAAACCTGAAGAATAAGAAAAGCTGATCAAAAAACTACATTTTTGGGGTTGTGAAAAGTTGCAATAGAGCTGAAAAGACAACACCACCAAAAGGCACATCTATGGCCTCTACTAAGTCTACGTATCAAATTTTAATTTTCTAGCTGAATTTAGAGGGAAGTTGTGGGAGGAACGCCTTTTTTTCAATGTTGAAAAGAGGAAACCCCTCATAACTCCCTTCCTAATTGACCTAAGATGCTGATTTTTAGATGTATTGCGCAACTTTTGATTTTCTATCGATTAGTTTAAAACTGAATAATTTTTATGATTTTAGCCCCTCAGCACCTTTTACCCCAAATTCGGGCACAACTGAATTTTGACCTGAGGTAAACCCCCCACTCTAGAAAATCAAATTGCTCGCTAATCGAAGCTTATTCCGCAAATTTGATCGATTGATCGATTTTGGTCAGTATCTATCTGAGCAAATAACTGTATGGTTGTGGTGGGGGATGGGGGGGGGGGTAAAAATCAAAATAAATACCCGATACGGCCAAAAATGGTAATAATGATCTTGTAGGACTCCAAAACGGATTTTATTGATATTTCTCCTCCGCCTTTATCCGTCGTAGATCCATAGATCGTATTCGAGTAGCAAATTTCTACCAGGTAGCTCTGTTCTAAAGAGAGATATGAGAAGGGCGAACTCGAAAAATAAGCATAATTGTCAAAAATAATACGTATACTTTTTTGGACCTATAAAGAGGGTGCAATGAGGATGAATAGTCGACACTACCCCTCCCTTTGAAAAATACTTCTATGGCTCGTACTGAATCTACACACCATATTTAAACCTTCTAGATCAATTTGGATAGATGATTTGGGAAGGACAAAAATTATTTTTTTCGAGCTATGAGAGGACAAGAGTAAACATCGAAAGAATATAAGTTTTGATATTTTAAATGTAATTGGTACAATTTTTTTCCTTCTTTTTTTTTTATTTAATACTTGTCACTTGGTAATTTTCCTCAACATTTCAACTTAAAATCATAAAATCACCCCCAGTAAAGGTCAAATAATTTTTCTCGACGTTTCGATTTGAAATATTAAGATCAGTTCAGGGTCAAGCTCAACTGTTGACGAGACAACTGATGACGATATTTCAAATCAATGTCATAAAATAAATCCGAGGTTAAAGGTCAACTGTTGACGGGTCAACTTTCGTCAAATATCTTAAGTATTTCAACTTGAAATCATGAAGTCAATCCAGAGTCAAGGTCAACTGTTTATGGTTCTATTTTAAACATCTTTCATTTTCCTCAACGTTTCAACTTAAAATCATAAAATCAACCGTGGTCAAGATCAACTAATTTTTTCGACATTTCACATTGAAATCTTAAAATCAATCCAAAGTCAAGGTCAGTTGTTGGGTCAACAGATGACAACATTTCAACTCAAAATCATGAAATTGATTTAAGGTCAAGGTCCACTGTTTTGATGATTCAACATCAAACATCTCTAGTTTTCCTCAACATTCAACGTAAAAATCAGTCCTTCATAAAATAAGTCTATTGATGTCACATCTCCAATTTTTCTCTACATTTCAACTCAAAATCATAAAATCAATTCTTCATAAAATAAGTCTACTGATGTCTTTATAGGCCATAAAAATCTGTCCACTGACGTCAGTCCAATGATGACGTCACACTGATTGTCTACTAATAACTTCTTTAATTTGCCTCATCATTTCAACTTAAAATCATGAAATCAATTTTTGATAAAATAAGCCTACTGATGCCTTTCCAGGCCATAAAAATCTGTCCACTGATGTCAGCTCAATGATGACGTCACACTGTTGATGGTCCACTAATAACTTCTTTAATTTTCCTCAACATTTCAATTTAAAATCATGAAATCAATCCTTCATAAAATAAGTCTACTGATGTCTTTCCAGGCCATAAAAATCTGTCCGCTGATGTCAGTTCAATGATGACGTCACACTGTTGACGGTCCACTAGTGTTATCTAATGATGACGGTCAATTGTTGACTATTTTTCCAGAATACGCTATTAAATATCGTGGCCAAAAATGGTTGTAATAATCTGGGACTCCAAAACAAATCTTGTTGATCCCCATCCCTTCATGTACTGTAGGTTGATGGATGGTAATTAGCCTGATTTTCATTAACAATGGACCTAAAAAATTGGACTAAAAACCCCCGTAACAATTTTTTTCTGTGTTCGAGTCCCGTTTAAAAACAACATTTTGATAACTTTTGGGTTACTTTTTTCACCTGAAATGGTTACTCAAGTTACTAAAAAAAAATGTTTAAATCCGTAACGTGCCTTTGTTCAATGGGCCAAATACCTTACGCGAACTATTACGTCGTCCTTATTATGTTCCAATATAGATCATAATCATGCAGCTCAATCTCAGTTATCTCAACTCGAGGAATTTGAGGCTGCCGAAGCATTGCCGGTCAAAGAACGTCAACGTAGATATTTCACGAAGGAGATCCGTCGCGTCGGTAGTGCGTCCATTGTGACTGCCGGCATATTCCGCAAATACGTATTACGCCAGCAGCGATGCCTCAAAAAAAAAAATAATAATAATACATAAGCAGAGTTTTCCATTCGGTATTACCATCTACTCCCATGTATCATAATTATGCCAGAAACGCTCTTCGTACTTATATGTATTTGTAAATGCACGAGATTTCACAATATTTTTTTCTCACCGCTCGCTGCGCTTTGCCTCGTACAACGTACCCATAACAATGGCAACGTCGCCTTGGCTGCGATACTGATGCTGCCATTACTTCGTTCGCTTCGCTACTGCTACGTAAACTATTAATACTAACAAATACACCATTGCCACATTAATTATGGGGCGTGCCATTGGCCATATGCAAGGTCAAGAACGAGTCGCGACGTATACCGATACATACGTATGTATGTACATATAAGTTGCATATTACTACGTACGCATGTTTATTGTATAAATGTATTAGTGTATTAGTATGTAGTATGTACTTGCTGGTTATTACATATACTCGTACAAGTGTATTATAATATACATTTTTAATGCCCATGTATCGAACACGAAACGACACGCGCGTTTAATTTTAGAAACAAAGCGATCAAGTTGTAGAATACGCGCGGTCTCTCGAGGTGCTCTTTTTCCTAGATCGGTTTATCGTGTTTTTTTTATTTTATTTAGGATGGTTTTAGTGTGGGAAAATGCAGGCTACTGTGGAGTTTGGTTCGTTGGTGTTCTGTTTGGGAGGGGGGGGGGTATTGTAATAAATCGAGGATTCTAAGCTGAGCACCTGCAATTACTCCGGAGTTGGAGTTTAAATGACTCTAGAATAGTTCCTATTTTGGCTCGACTTCAGAGTCTGAGTTGACGGATTTTTAGACTGCCTTTGTAGCCACAAATAGCTTGGAATCAGAGTCAAACAGTGAAAATTGTTACTAGGTCAACCGTTAGATGTAGTTGTTGGCTATTGTTCCCAAAAAATCCCATTGAAACTTGAAAATCAGTTATCGACGAGTAGAATGAGGTAGAGTCAAGAGTTGAGGTTTTGAGAATTTCTTCGTATTCGTAGAGTTTACTTCGAAGTCGAAAAGGTGGACTTAGGGTCAGTCTTGAAGCCAAATTTAAAATGTGTAAAAATCAGCAGGGGTAAGCAAAAAACAAAAAAAAGCATTGCAATGCGTTGCTTTTTGAGCCTGATTTTCATAATGAAAGTAAACTAGATACTCTTAAATTACGTTTAATGCGAATTTTAATTAATAGATAAAATTAACGAAGTTATATTTCTGCAGAGTACCTAATCGTACCGTTTGAGAGTTTTGAAAAAAGTGAAAATTGAGCAAAAAATTTTACAAATGTAGAAAATTTTAGAAATTTTTTCAAAAAGGATACGATATTGGCAAGTATGAAAACCGAAAACATCAATAAAAGTTGTAAGAAAACTATTGAAAATAGAGCAAAATTCGTTCGTCAACAGTAACATTGAATTTTTTTTTGTGGTCTAGAACTAGAGCGATTTTCTATTCGGAATGTATTTTTCATCCAGAATTCGAATGAATTTTGAAAATTTCTCAATCACCCCTACTTTTGATGAAAATCTTTCAACACTTTTTCATGATTTTCACCTAATTTTCTGCTCTTTTTAGCCTGTTTTATTAAATTTTTAATTGATTTTCGATGATTTTTGAAGTTTTAGGTCCATTTTCAACCAACTTTCGACATTTTCCAGTGATTTTTGATCGTTTTTTTGCAATTTTTAACAATTTTTATTGAATTTTTACACAGTGATTTTTAAGGTTCTTTTTTTACCTATTTTTTGTCAATTTTTCAACATTTTTTCGTAATTTTTGATTAGTTTTCTACGATTTTTTGTAACTTTTTATCAATTTTTTTAGCTAATTTTCGATGATCTTCGTAATTTAGGTTAATTTTTACCCATTTTTCAATATTTTTTTTTGATCTTTGAACAAATTTTGGATGATTAATTACGATTTTTATGTATTTTCGTTCAATTTTTACCCATTTTTCTTCATGTTTGATCAGTCTTCTGCACTTTTTACTCATATTAGGTAATTTTTTTACCTAAATTTCCATGATTTCAAACGATCTTACTTGTATTTTAGATCCATTTTCACCCATATTTCAATTCCTGACTAATTTTCAACAACCTTTTTTTTTTACAAATTAGATCAATTTTCACCCTATTTTTTAATGTTCTTTCGTGATTTTCAATCAATGTAATACAGTTTTCACCTACTTATGTCAACTTTTACCCAATTTTCAACCAATTTTTATCAATTTCTTACCTTATTTTCGATGATTTTTTTCATAATTTAGTTCAAATTTCACCCAATCTCCAGTGATTTTTGACCAATTTTTTACACCTTTTACCATTTTTTTATCAATTTTTTACAAAAATTTTCCATGATTTTTAACGAATTTTTTCCATACTTTGGTTCAATTTTCACTTGATTGCACTTTTTGCTCATTGTTGGCAATTTTTACCCAATTTTCAATCATTTTCAACCATTTTTTTCATAATTCCGATAAGTTTCACCGATTTTTCATCATTTTGATTACCCTATTTATTTCAATTTCTACCCAATTTTCATTGATTTTCAACGTTTTTCCATTTTTTTTTCAATTTATTTTCTACACTTTTTACCCATTTTTATCGCATTTTTTCATAATTTTTGATGATTTTTAACCATTTTTCTATACTTTGCGATAATTTTCACCCATTTTTCAACTTTTTTTCCTCATTTTGGTTTAATTTTCTTCACGTTTTACTAGTTTAGTCAATTTTTTTACTAAAATTTCTGCGATTGTAAACGATTTTTTTTCGTAATTTAGTTCAATTTTTGTACATTTTTTTGTGATTTTTGTTCAATTTTCTTTACATTTTATCCATTTTAGCGAATTTTTTACCTTATCTTACCTAATTTTCAACGATCTTTTTCACACTTTCGGTCCTTTTTCACCCATTTTTGTCAACTTTTACCCAATTTTCAACGATTTTCATCTATTTTTGTTCATAATTTGGGTCAATTTTCATCCATTTTTCAGTATTTTTTCGTGATTTTTAATTAGTTTTTTTTCACTTTTTATCCATTTTAGTCAATTTTTTAACACAGATAATTTAGGTATAGGATCAACATTGAGTGTAACGTATATTTTGTCACCATTTGATAATGTAAAAAAAAAAAAAAAAAAAAAAAAAAAAAAAACGTATTTTTGCGTGTAAAATTTATAAAGTAGCTGTTCGAGTGTTTACTGAACTTTTCTAAATAAAAATGGGTGATTCTAAATATATTTTTTACGTTGAATACGAATCTGAGGTCAAATTTTATCTATTACATGGTGATTTTCTGTTCTTCGAATTTTCACCCTGCATAATATTTATTATCATCTTCCTAATTTTATTGTGTTCTCACGATATTTAGATAATTTATTATTCTATCTTCGGTGACATCTTCGTGGGAAATGAAACTTATTTTTGGTTTAAATCTATCCTCTCCGCTCACCTCCCGTTCACTCGCTGGTTTGTGTGTTTTCCGATGGATCGGTTCACTTTACATTTTTTTTGCAGAAAAACAAATTCAGGTGTTCGTGTGCAGCTTGAACTTGGATTTCAATCATTGAAGTATTTTTTTTTCTCGTCAAACGTGGCAACATTTTAAAATTCCGTGCAGAAAAATCAATTCTACCGATTATTTCCATCGGCTATTTAACAACTAGTCAATTATTATCACACCTTACGAATAAAACAGATGTTTTTTCGAAACAATTATCATTATGCATCCGGCGTACTCTGCCACACTGTTGCTGATTCAATTATCGATATTGGGTCATATTAGAGCAAACGTGATCGACGTAAAGTCTGCTACAACATCATCTACGCAATATTGCGCACATTTCACGTCTACGTAATAATCAAGCATTATTACTCGTCGTAGGTCTGCATAGGTATAGAAAGAATATACATCGCTCCGGGAGACGGTATTTTATATACGCTGACTGAAGACAATCCGAGACGAAGGAGAAGCTGGAGGAGGAGGAGGAGGCGAAGAGTAATTCACACGATGAGAATAATGGCTTGTACGCTACATCATATAAGGTATAGAGCGGTATAGCATCCAGCAATTCAGCATAAATAGACGAGTTTGCATGCACGTATAGAGTCAAGCTCAGGCATCTCGTATACCCCCACGTACACTGTATATTTCGCTTCTTCTCTTCCTTCGAGCGAGTGTAGGTAATAGGTATAGGTATAGGTACACACTACACACTTTCACCGAACGCGACCCATCCAACAACACCAACGTTGTTACCAATATTAACGTAGGTATATGGGTATAAATGTGTTAGTGACGATGAGAAGGCATAAAATATACTTATACCTTTAGAGTCCTACATACGTGCAAAACTACGTACAACAATATTTCGATTTAAATACTGCGTCTAGATGAATTATTGCAAACGATTTAGTAGATGCGATTGAGAGGCAAATACTCTGCTTATAAATTGCAGTTTTAGAAATTTCAAGTTGTGATTTTTTACCGTGTATGTAGCCACCTACGGCTACCCACTTGTTGTGAATTTTGACACTCTAACCCAATAGCCGTAATAATACGTATTTTCTGGAAGAATTTGATAATTGTAACCTTCGCGAGTAAACGCAACGTGCTCATTAACCGGTAGTAAGTTGTGCACCTGCGCTCTTCCAAGTCATCCGAGTCCGATTTGTAAACACCACTGATATAAGCGGGTATTTGTATTGAAAAAAAAAAAAAAAAATGGTGAAAAATCATTTAGGTGTCGATGTCTAGAGTCGTTATCACGAGCCATGGTACAGTACACTATTCGATATGATAGCTGGGCTAGGTAGGCTATGGTGAAGTACTGTGCAACGTAGCGTTCGCCATATTAAACAGGTGTCTTCTAGACGAGTTGATTTATTTTTATAGAGCTGCAAGTCCTTGACCTAGAAACAGGCATAGGTAAGGTACGTTTAGATTTCTCGACGTTAAATGCAATGCACATCGACTGCAATGCGACATTATGCATTTTTCGCATTTTACCCATCGATAAAATTGGCCACGAAGGTTTTTCTTTTCGGGTTTTGAAAAAGTTTTGTTTTTTTTTTTTTGGTCCTTTGCCGCGCTTATTTTTCGTGAAATTGTATTATCAAATGGGGGGTATTAATGGAAACTAGGTGAATTGAGAGTGATGTAGGGAGAAATGATATCTGAACGTTTTTGAGTCAGTAGATGGAATCTGTTTTCTTTGATCTGTTCATTTTTGTCGATGTTCAATGTTCACGGGGTATCTCTTTTAATTCGTAGTCATAGTTTTTTTTTTTTTTTATTTTCAGACTGTTTGAAAAAGCAAATTTAGTGTAATTTTGTAAAAATATTGAGAATTACCTTTTTCAAATTTTCCGATCTGAATTTGAAAATTTATAAATATAAAGTAATAAAAAAAGAGCATTGTGGGAGAAAGGTTCAATGGGGCTAAAAAGTCGAAACCGCCAAAAGCCACATCAAGGGGCATTACAGACGGGACATGACTAATTTCAACTTCCCAGCCCAATTTGGAGGGGAGTTATGTGGGGAACAAGCTCTAAAAGTTGGAAAAATTGATCAAAAAACTACTTTTTTTGGAGTTATGAGGGGGTGCAAATAGAGCCAAAAAGTCGGTACCGCCAAAAGGCACATCTAGAGCCCCAACTTAATGTACATACCTAATTTCAACTTCTTAGCTCAGTTTGGTGGGGAGATAGGAGAGGAACAACTCTTTTTCAAGGTCTTAGAAGGGAGAAACCCCCATATCTCCCCTCCTAATTTACTTCGGAAGTTAATTTTTTGATATGCTATACAGCTTTTGATTTTCGATCAATTGACTTGAAAAGAATTAATTTTTGCGTTTTTGACCCCTCAGCACCCCTTCCCCAAATTGGGGCATGGCTGAATTTAGACCCAAGTTCATCCCCACTCATATATATCTAATCCGCCGCCAAACTAAGTCGATTGACCCAATTGGAGTGATTTTGGTCGGTATCGAGCTGGGTAAATGATTTTAATGTTCGGGAAAAAAAAATTAAATGAAATAAAAATAAACATCTGACGTCGCCAAAAAAGATCATAATGGTCTTGTAGGGCTCCGAAACGGATTTTGTTAATATCCTCCCTCCTCCCCCTCCACCTATCCGTTAGTGGTAGATAGACTGTAATAGCATTGTTTTCATTGACAATATGACGTAGAAAATCAGGCTAAAAAGATCAAGGTTTTTAGCGGAATCGTTTCAAATATGGAACCTCAAATCGGTCGTCTCTCTCGAGACCTTTTTTTTTGGCATTTTCTGCTACATTTATATTTTTTAGGGATAAAAAATTAATCACATTGAAATACAGACAAAGGGTTTACGTTGGTCTGATGATGGATTCAAGGAATCGGAGTGAAAATGATCCTGAATTGAAAGTTTGCTGATACGTTCGAAACTTAAAAAACAAATGAGAGGATCTGGGGATGAAAATCACGAAAACTGCTGCTTCTAAAACTAACGAGACGGGATCAAAAATCATTATATAAATCTAAAAACTATTATGTTACTACTAAGAATACGTAAAACGTGAAAAGGCCTTTTTTGGACCATAACATAAATTTCTTTTTCACTGCAGCTAGCTCTAATCAACTAGAATGACAGTAATTTTGCATTTAGTCTGGGTAAGTAGGTCTCACCACCTTCCCCCCCTCTCCACAATGCATATTATTAAAAAATTTTTTTTTTCAAATTAGTCACACAGGTAGAAATTGATTTTGAGTTAAATTGTTGGACCGATCTTACTCTGAAAGGACCCTTCAGCGCAATTTAGACTGGTAAGGTGAAATAAAAGCTTGATAAATTTGAAAAACGGAGCAAAAACTGTCCAAAAATTATTTTTTTTTTTTAGACAAGCACTGAACAAACTTTTTTCAAGACGAAAAAAGAGAGAATCTCCCTTATAATTGACGCAGTAAACTGATTTTCGAATATATTTTACAACCATTGATTCGCTATCGATTGGTTCGAAAACGAACCATTTTTGCGATTTTTATCCCTCTGCACTCCCTCTCCCAAATTTGTTCGTTACTTTAATTTAATTCAATTTAATTTAACACCAATGTCAGCCCATTGGTCGAGCTTCAGCAATTCTGTTTGGTATCATGCCGAATAAACTATTTTAATCTTCGAGTAGAAAAAATTGAGAAATAAAAGTCGATATCTGACGTGTCCAAAAAAGGTCTTAATGATCCCCTAGCACACTGAAACTGGCCGCATCCGTCATAAGCCGACAGTCTACAATAGATATGAATAAGAAATCAGGTCAGAGGCTAAAAAATTACACAATGAAGGATGATTGTTTTTTTTCATTTCAGCGGACTCGAGTAGAAAATTTCGCTCTCAAGGAGCATCGCATGCTCTCTACAGATTTTCGCTCAACCTTTCCTTCGAGAAAATTCAACCCCTAGCCCCTAAAATACGAAAATAAATCAATATTTTGGCCAATTTTTTTAGCGGATTCAGAAGGCGAGGGGGGCTGAGCCCTCCCAGATGTTGAATTAGCGTCCTCCTGCCCTCCACAAAGTTTTTCTACGAATGCAATGTATGATGAATATCTAACGAATGACTAAAACTTTTCTGAAATCAAGTGAATTTTCAAGAATGTTTAGAACATCATTTTTTGACTTTTTTTTTCGAATTTGAATGTAAAAAAGACTCGTATAAGTTGAAAAATCGCACCTTAGCTCCCTATCTTGCTCCAAAAAATAATCACAATCGTTTAAAGTTGACTATACTTTTAATTTTTTCATCAGTTAAAACAATCGTCATGATATTCAACTTCTGGAAAAACTGAAGTAGCCAATTTTAAACGGCTGTTACTTTTCTTTGGAACAAGGTAAGAAGCTGTAGGGGAGGGGGGGGTACGATTTTTAAACTTTGAAGATTTTTTTCGCTTGTATTTTAGCCCTGATGAAAATCTTTTGGTGTAGTTATAAATTCAAAATTCTAGCAGAAGGTTTTAGAAAAATAATTTTACTCGAAACAAGTTCACAAATACGAGTAAAAGTATTACTTTTTGTACCAAATCCATGCCAAAATTTTGAACGCGTTTTGCTCAAATTAGTAATTTTTGGATACCAACAACCAAACCTGATACCATGACCCATATATCCTCCTCCTCTCTTCGGTTTGGTATCAAGTGATTGATTTTCGCGAAGAAAATTGGTCTATAAATAGGATAATTTTGATCCATCTCGTTGTTCATTTATCCCCCCCCCCCCCGTAAAAATACAAGAACCNNNTTTTTTTTTTTTTCCCCCCCCCCCCCAGTAAAAATACAAGAACCCCCTTTCCTCCTCCTGCATTTCGTTTACCGTACCTTAGCCTTTTTTTACAGATCGGTGGTCGTATCGCACGCGCGTCTTGATTTTCGAGCAGATAATTATTCGTCTTAGTTGATACAGTCAAGTTCAACGTACTCGGACGCTTGCGCTTCTCTTTGATCATTCTCGTTCGTATGAAATATAATAAACGCCCGTCAATTTGGTCGTCTGCTCCTTTTTCTTCCATTTCGTCACATTGGCGTATGTAATCTTTCTCGTGCTAGCCTCCCCCTCCCCCTGTCCTCGTTCGCTCTCGAATGGTTATTTTCGCTTACGTACTATAAAAGTTACCTATCTTCGTACTGTGTATGGTGCGGTGCATACATAAGAGCCGCAGAGTTAAATAGATTATCGCGCAGCAGTTTACCGGATCTGTTTTCGTAGTCGTCGTCATCGTATACTACATAGCAACGTACATTTTACACATTGTACCTTTAAAAATATACATGTACCAGTTATTCTCATTACGGGTATAATAATTGTACTCGTCGCGTCGTAATATAAATGTCGTCGACTCGACAATGCTAAGTGAACATTATAAGCGTATATAGATGACGACGAGGTATCTTGATATCATCTTTTTATTTTATTTTTTATTTTACCTACATTTTACATCTTGGTCGTCGTCGTCGTCTTCATCATCGTCGCGTTTTAAATAAGTCTGATTACACGGTATTCTTCGTGTTTTTCGTTTAATTTTTACGACTCGTGTGGTGTGTCCTGTATAAGCACTAAACGTACAACGTTTAAGCTTCGTACAAGTCTTGAGAAATTGAGCGAAGATGTATGTAAGTAGGTAACAATGTAGATACATAATATACAAAGTGCTTCTGTATATTTGCCTCTCTTTTATCCACATCTATCTATGTATATATAAAATTTAAAAGCATTCTTAGGTATATGTATTGTATATGTAGACTGCTGGTAAATACTTATATATACAAGGTACCCTCCTGTATGCAATTTAACACCGTACAATAGTACCTAAGATATGATGACGATAATGGAACCAGAGTACATATATTTATAATATCATCCTAGAGATAGGTAAATTGTTACGCAAACCTATTCCTTATAGTTGAACAGCCAGCCGGAGAGATTCGATAATGAAGACGTATGTATGGATGGAGTACGTAGACGTGTTCGTATGTCTTTCTCTGCTTCTCGTACTACATAGTTTAATATTTTCTTTAGTCAATTTCTTCTCAGTATGTGTACTTTACTATGGTAGCTAGGTACTATGTGGTATAAGAGAATATACGTCAAGTGTATATATCTTTACATCGTGAAGAATAATTAGATTCTACGTTGGCTTGGTATAGAAAGAGATACGTACATATATAGACGTATACTAACTAACCTAAAGCACCTTCATATTATAGAGAAAAGTCTCCTCGATGATGTAAAAGACCGTAGCTCTTTTTTGTACTGTACGTTATCACGACAGTCGTGGCTGTAATATAGCGAACTTTGTCGTCGACTTATAATATCAATCAATAAAGCTCTGCTTATAATTTCTGGTACGCCTGTTCGTCTTATGAATCCACTTCCACATACATGGCTGGAGCTGGCAGCTATACGTAGATGTGTTTATGTGTGGTACAGGTATATTCAGCGCCTAGCACGAGGCGAAAGTTAATCTTCTGATTTCAACGTACTATAACGCAGGCTAATTTAACTTTTGTGTATAGTATTCGCGCATATCGCAGACAAACCGAATTGATAAGAGGTAGACGAGGAGCGAGGAATGGCTATATCAGTATTCGGAATGCAGACGATAACGTTGGCCTGCTGAATGGGGTTAGAATTCTCGACGAGATGTTATCTACGTATAAATCCATTGTGTAATCGACTATACCAAATATTAGTGTGGATAGGTTGGTATAGGTAGGTAGCCTAGGTACCTATTTATACGAATATTGTATTTATGCTGTATCAATTTTCGTGGATAATAAAAATATCGCAATGAAACCGGAATAGTGTATAAGGTCTTGGTACAGGTACGATTAATAACGAAACCAGTCGAAATTATTGTTTGGAAGAGTTTTTTGTGTTCGTATTTTCTCACTCTCCTTTTTCTCGATTCATTTAATATGTCATATTATCATCGAAAACTCCGCTAGAACGTTCTATCAATGGATGGAGAATGTTGGTGGAGAGCGCAGGGGGGGGGGGGTATAATAGCGGAATTTGCTTCGATGTCCCAGAATACCATTAAGAACATTTTTACCTGCGTCAAATGTTTATCTTTATTTTATTATTGGTACTTGTTAGCCTGATTTTCCAAGTCATATTGTTACTGAAAGCCAGACTATTACGGTTTATTGACCTACGGTGTATTTAGGGATGGGGGGGAGGGGGTCAATGAAATCCGTTTCGACATCCTAGAAGACCATTGAGACCATTTTTGGCCGTGTCAAAATTTTATTCCTTTTTAATTTTACTTTAAATTATTTGTACAACTCAATATCGACCCAAAACCGGTCAAATTGGGGCAGTAGGCTCAGATTAGAGGAGAATTCTGTATTTTTGAGTGAGGTTGACCTTGGCTCAAAATTCAGCCATGTCCAAATTTGGTGGAGGGGGTGTTGAGGGGCCGAAATTTCAAAAATTGTTTTTTTTTTTAGCGAAATGATAGGAAACATATAATTGTATAATGTATCCAAAAATCAGCCCCCCAAGTCAATTAGGAGGGGAGATATTGGGGGTTTTCCCTTTTTCCCCCCTTGAAAATAGGCTGTTATCCCCAAATCTGTTTTCCATAACGAAGGAGGAAATCGAAATTTGATATGTATATTTAGTAAGGGTTCTATATATGCTGTTTGAGGGTTTTGACTTTTTATCTTCATCCCCCCCCCCCCACAGACCTCGAAAAATTCTGGTTTTTCTTATTTTTTGAGTTTGTCCCGCGCATATGCAGAAGGTTGAAATGTGTTACGTACAATTCGCAGGGGTCCTAGATGTACCCCTACCACTATTCAAAAAAGAGTGCTCCTTTTTTTCTTTCATAAGTGGACAATTCGCAGAACTTCTTATTTTTTTTTCGAAAATCAAGCTCAAAAAGCAACATGCTACGATAGATTTTTTTCGTGCAGAATAAAAAAATCATTTTCTCGACTCAATATCGATCAAAATCGCTTAAATTTGACCAATAGGATCAGGTTAAAGGTAGATTGAACATATTTGAAAAGGGATAACTTGGTTGAGAATCCTGTCAAGTTGAAATTTAGAAGAGGGATTGTTGAAGGGTAAGATTAGCGAAAAATGATCGATTTTTGAATCATTCGATGGAAAATTAAAAAGTGTATGGCATGTCCAAAAATGAGCTTTCTATGTGAATGGAGAGGGGGAAGGGGGACTGATGGTTTTTCATGTTTATGATCTCGAAAAATGTTGTTTCCTCGCTTAACTCTCAATCAAATCGAGTCAAGTGCATGGGTGAAGATAGCTCAAAATTTTTGGAGGAGCTGGAGCCTCATACTTTTTTTATCATAAAAAAAGTTACGTTTCATCGTTAATGCATTTGGTTTGATTGGAATGAAACAAGGGCCAAAATTTCTGAAACATTATGAGTGAAAGGTCCAAAATCCCACATTTAAGAGCATTTTTGTCCTTCGAAAATGATATTTCATCGTTTTTTTAATTGTACAAATTATCGCGTATTAAATTTTCTTGAAAACAACATGGGGGTGAGGGCCTAAGCTCTCCCCCCCGCACATCAATCTACGTCTATGGCTAGGCGACTAAAATTTGGCGTGTAAATTTAATAGATTAATCGCTCGTGGCTTTTGCGGGTTTTTGACTTTTCAGCTCCGTCGTATCTTCTAAACGTATGTTGTGTCCTTCGGTCTAATATATTTATTTAATTTTTTCTTTCATTTCTGCGGAAGGAAAAAATTAGAATTTTGAAATTTAAACAATGCTGAAACGAAGACATACGAACTGGATCTAAGATTTTATTGGTAAAATGAAATACTAATATTGATTCTGATTGATAAAAATGACTTTTTAATTACGTACATACGATTTACGTTATGATAGAATAGATCAATTAGAATTTCTACATGCTCGTTTCAAATAATATTATCTTATCGAATATTGAATCACTTATTATATGTGACCGATTGTATTATATTAAGTAAGCGGTATTTTAATTACACATGGAAATTTATTACGGAGTGGGAGAGGAGTGAAGAAAAGTCGTTACTATTTATTTACGTTTTGTTACATGTTGAGGAATATCTTTAGCTTGAGTGATGAATAAGTAATGTACTGACATTTATAAGAATTCTTATAGCGTAAATACTTGCTCCACGACTTGATACATGAAATAGGTAGAAATTTTTTTTTGTATTATTTCAACGTGAATCAAAAACATTTCAACTTGATTTATACAATAATTACGTCCTTCTTAAAATCTTTGAAATTCCTCTGAGGTTTAACATATTGTCGTTATATGCGTATTCGAAAAAATAAAAAAAATGGAAATATGAATCAATTTTGGAAATATTGCTGTAATGTTGATATTTTTCATTTTTTTCATCTACACGTGCCAAATTTCAGCTTTCTAGACGAATCAGAAGGAAAATAACGACAAAAAAAACATCGAAAAACGCAGTTTTTGTAGTTTTTACGGTGATGGTTTGAGCATAGAATATCGAAACTGTCTAGTACACTTAAATGGGCACCAATTGTAGCTATATACTAAATTTCAATTTTTCAACTGACTAGCAGGGTCTATACGTGTGACTAATTATTGAATAGAGCTAAAAAAAACTTTTTGAGGTGGGGGGAGGGGGTCTAGGGGTTGTTGCGTAGTGGTCTAGGGATGAAATGCCAAAACTGTCAAAAGCATTTGACTGGGCATGTGCCTGAACAACATATCAAATATCACTACATTGTGCCACTAAAACTGGCCGCCCAAAAAAAAATATTAGACGCTCAAAAATGGTCAAAATGGATTTCTGGGACCTTGTATGAGGTCTCTCTCTGGAGTCGTATGAAATGTAAAAGCTAGATTTTTCTCTTGAACGGTTCAAATTTGTAGCTCTCGTGGTCGCAAATTTTTCCTAGTGACTAAATCTATTTATAAATGGTTCCAGATCATTAGAGTCCTAAATACACAATATTAGTTGTCCAAAAATCACCAAAGTGGTTGATTATATTCAGTGGGCAGTGTTACCAAAACAGCTATTTTCAAGCTACCTCTAGCGGTTTCAACTTCCGCCTTGTGGAAACTGTCGAGGTTTTCAAGCTAAAGGAAACTAGCGGATTCAGATGATTTTTTAGCTTTTGGGCCTGATTTTCAATGTAATATTGTCAATGAGAACCAGGCTATTACAGTCTATCGACCTACGTTGGTAGGGTGGGGTGAAGGGAATACCAACAAAATCCGTTTTAGGATCCTAGAAGACCATTAAGACAATTTTTGGACATGTAAAATATGTATTTTTATTAGCCTGATTTTCTATGTCATGTTGACAGTGAAAACCAATGGCGCTTAGAGGAGGGTGGGGGATACCAACGAAATCCGTTTTGGGGTCCTAGAAAGCCATTACGACAATTTTTGCCGATGTCAGAAATATATATACATTTTTTCTCTAACATTAGAATCATTTACTCTGCTCGATACTGACCAAAATCGCTCCAAGTCGGCCAATCGGCTCAGTTTAGCGGTGGATTAGATGTCCATGAGTGGGAATGACCTTGGGTCAAAATTCAGTTTTGCCCCATTTTAAGGGGAGGAGATGCTGAGGCACCAAAAACACAAAAATTGTTCCTTTTTGAGTCAATCGATACAGAATCCAAAGTTGTATAAGATATCCAAAAATCAACCTCGTAAGTTAATTAGGAAGGGAGAGATGGAGATTTCTTCCTTTTTAATCTTGAAAAAGGGCTGTTCCTCCCCCTTCTCCCCATCAAAATAAGCTAGGAAGCTGAAATTTGGGATGTACATTCAGTAGGGACACTAGATGTGCCTTTTGGGGTCTCGACTTTTCACCCCTATTATACCCCCTCACAGTCCCAAACTTGTGGTTTTTTGATTGTTTTTTCCAATTTCTAATGTTTATTCCTCGCATAACTCCTCCCCAAATCAGGCTAGGAAGTTGAAATTAGGTATAGTCAGTAAGGGCCCTAATCTCAGATGTGCCTTTTGGTTTTTTTTTTGACTTTTTACCTCCATTCAACTCTTCTTATCTTCAATGCTTTTTTTTCTGAAATCATGGTTTTTTTTCTCTGTCCATTGAAATGAAACTAATATCCCTGCAAATGTTCAAAATTGGCTCTAGCTGTAAAGACGAAACGATCGAACCAAACGTAAAAAAAAATGGTATCTGAGCAAAATAATCAATAATGGAATAAGGTTTTATTTTGAAAAACAGTGAGAATTGTAGCGAGTTGACATCGAAAACGAATAGCGAGAATTTAGCGATTTTCCATCAGTTTTTTGGTGTGTTGTGAAAGGTGAAAGTTATGACAACCCTGTACAATGGGACTCCTGAAAACTTTTAGTTAATTTTCTTATCCTCTGAGATTGTTTTATAATCGTCAGGTGTGTTATACTAAAAATATCGATAAAATCCAATTTCTCCATACTTATTTGCAGGCAGGAGCAAGACCAAAAAATGTTCTCACCTGGATTCAGTTTGAGACTTTCGTCTTTTTATTGCGTGCATTCTTTGTCATCTAAAGTTTTTTCTCTTTACTCCTTGAATATTTAAATTTTATTCGTGGCAGAATTATTGATTTAAACTGCAAAAAGGAATAATTCGTTCAACTCCACTTGAAATTATATGTATTTTTTTAGTGATTTCAATCTAGCTCGAATTTACCCACAGCAGGGTCGCTAATCGTTTAATAATAGATTCACTCGAGAACGTTTTTTTTTTTATCAACGAAATATTTCCGAGGTCATCCAGAGTAAAGCTTTTCCTCTAAATCATTGTCTGTGCAATTTTACGATGCGAGAAGTACCTACAAACTGCTGAATAGGATGTGGTAGCCTTGAAGAGGTTTGTCGCGCCACGTCATAGTCGTCTCCGCCATCCGATTTCCTTGTATGTGAAAATTTTTTTTTCACCCTTCGATATGAGCTCTGATCTACTCTTGGTATGAAATGTGTGGTGTAACGTGGTAAGGTTAAACGTGCATAGAGCGAGATTGGTATGATACGTCTGTTGAGCAGGTGGTTGGACTTGGGATCGGAGACGAGCTTCTAGTCTGCGTATAATATCGAGGTATTTATAATGTAATAGGGTGGTGGCGGCCTATTAACGACAATGTATTCGACGTCAAGGTTCAAGACCCTCTTCAAGGTCGTAGGCTGTATTTCGATATAGGTATGCGTGGGTTTTGATGTTGTATTGAATGGATTGACTGCTCTGGTATTTAATACTTACAGTATAAGGTTAGGTATGCTGTGGTGTAAAACACAGCGAAAATATATACGTAAGATGAAATAAGGGTAGGTGGATTTCGATTGAAATTTGTTTTTTGTAAGGTTTCTGAAAATTATTCGTTGGTGAAAAATGAATAGATGGCGTTTGTTGGTTGTATTGTAGGGTTAGGTAGGTTGTTGCCGAATGTACGTATACATATGTAGTAGGTAGATTTAGGTAGGTAGGTACTATAACTGTACTAATAATTAGGCGTCCCGTCCGTTGTAACGTGAGCCGTTAAATTACAAGCACAACGAATTTGTTATCAAGGTTATTTCGACGAAAAATTACGCGTCATTTGTCGGATTAAATTTTTTGTTTCCCGTACGAAACGAAGGAGAAAAAAAAATTACTCATCGACGAGGAGAAGAAATTACATATTCGTCGAAGCGACGATGCCGATGGTATTTGTATGTACAACTGAAGCGAATCCAGATAGTCTTCGATATTACGATTCCTGTACTTACGCGAACTGCTTTAGCAAAGGTTATTATAGGCTGATAATACGAATATATATGTACACGATTCATTAGAATGTTGTTTCACATTTCGGTTTAACCTGTTGTCGTTGTTGTTGTTGTTGTTGTTGTTGTTGACGTTGTCGCCGTTGTACATTTGTTGGATCTGGAGGAGGTTTCTTATTCAGTTTCTTTGTAAAGTCGATTCATGTATTTTCGCTCTCTGTCTCTCTCTCCGTGTCTTTCTGTTCTTCAAACGGAAACAATAAATCTCCAAGAATTCACCCGGTTTGTGGCGGTCTGCCGAGCTGCGAGCTGCCGGTCGAAATATCTATGTTAATGACTGTCTTCTCAAAAATATTTCGCCGAATTTTTAAACGGTAATCCCATCGGAGGATGGATTCGATGGTGGTATTTTGATACGTTGGTATATATATATATATTTTATTTTATTTTTTTAGTTTATTGATGCTTTTGTTCTTCGTGTAGTCGAGGTTTGCTTCGAAGATTGGAATCCGCGAGCCGGTATTTAATTATTTGTACAGAGTATTCGGTTGAATAAATGTTACATATTTTGAGGTTCATTTCGAATCATATTTTTCTTGGTTATTCCACTAAAGTTCGTTGCATAATTAAATTGAGGGCTAAATGGAGCTAAAAGATCAACGCCATCAAAAGGTACATCTAGGATCTATGCTAAATCTGCATATCAAATTTTAACTTGTTAGGCTGGGAAAGGAGAGGGAATATGCGAAGAACAAACTCAGAAAATAAGAAAACTCGGCCAAAAACCCATATTTTTGGTGTGTAAGTCTGAAAAGTCGGAACCCTTCAAAGACAAATCTATAGCCCTTACCCTTACTAAATCCACGTACTACATTTCAATTTCATAGTTAATTTTGGAAGGAAGATAACGCAGGAAGAGCTCTTTTCAAGGTCAAAAAGGAGAAAACCCCTCATAACACCCCTTCCAATTGACCTAGGAGGTTGATTTTTGGATATCTCGTACAGCTTCAGATGATCTATGGTCTGGTTCAAAACGGAACAATTTTTGCCATTTTAGCCGTTCAGCACCCCCTCCCCCAAATTTGGGCACAACTGAATTTTGATCCGAAGTCATCCCTTCTTTAGAATATCAAATGGCACGCCAATGAGAGCCTATTTTCAAAATTTGATTGATTTTGGTCAGTATCGAGCTATGCTAAAATATCTGATATGGTCAAAAATGGTCGCCATGGTCTGTTAGGACCCCCAAAAAGAATTTTCTTGATACTCCATTTTATAGCTTGGTTTTCATTGACAATATGACATACAAATTAGGCTAGAAAGGTGGATGTCAAAGGGTTCTTCTGAGGTACGTACGGGTATTGAAGCTTTGAAATCAGGTTTCGACGAGCTCAAGAGTTCTCTAATTAAACTCTCAAAACTCATTAATTTGCTTAAAAAGAAAAAATCAATTTTTAATCTAAAATTGACGCTTTTGAATGAAAGATTTTCAAGTTTGGCAACCTGGTTTCCTTTATCATATCGCCGAAGAAAGCTGAGCCACCATGGACTACCGACCTGAGGCAATTTGCGTGGGGGGGAGGGGGAGGGGAGGGGGGTAATCAACAAAAAGGCTGAAAAGTTGAAACCCTCAAAAGATACATCTAGAACTCGTACTAAATCTACGTACCCAATTTTAAGCCCCTAGCTCGATTTTGAGGAGAATTATACGTACCACAAATTTGAAAACAGAGAAAAACTGCTCAAAAAACCACTTTTTCGGAGCTGTGAAGGGGTGCAATTGGGTTAATAAGTCAAAACCCTCGAATAACTCATGCAGGGCCTGTATTAAATTTATACGCCAAATTTCAATCTTCCAATTTATTTTGGAAAAGAGATGAATGGAATAACCTTTTATTGAAGTCGAAAATGAGAAGAAAAACCATATCTACCCTTCAAATTCACGTGGGGGGCTGGTTTTTTGATACGTTATGCAACTTTTGATTCTTCACCAATTGATTCAAGAAGAACAATTTTTGCCATTTTAATTTCTCAACAAAGTCGAAACCTCTCAAAAGGCACATTTATGGCCCCTACTAAGTCTACGTGGTAAATTTCAACTTTCAAGCTCAATTCGGAGAGGAGGGGATAGGGGAGGAGCAGCCATTCTTCAAAGCCAAGAAGGGAAAAACCTCATATTTCCTCTCCGCATTGCTGATTCTTCACTCAAGGTCATCCCTACATAAAATTATCTAATACACCGCCAATCTAAGCCCATTGCCCCAATTTCACCAATTTTGGTGTGTATTGAGCTGAGCAAATGTTTTTTAGGTTCTTGGCGGAGGGATGGAGGGGGGGGGGTAAATAAATAAACGAAATAATTATTTGGCATGACTAAAAATGATCTCATTGGTCTTCTAGGATCACAAAAACCTATTTTTTTTGCACTTCTCTCCCCTGCATCCATTGTAGGTCGATAGTCCGTAATAGCAAGATTTTCATTGAAAATATGACGTATAAAATCAGGCTATTGGGGATTCCTTCAGGAGCTCCCTAAAACCTAGCGTGTGTTAGACTGCAAAGAGTGCCTCTGTGCTAGTCGAGTCCCTAGTGTGTTGGTTACTTGGTATCTTTGAAGTGAAATTTTGTTGAGAGAATCCATAAGTGCGTATTTTTTATATATCCTTCAGATTTCGTAAATAAGTACACTATACAACTGAAACTTATTTTTAAAATTCAATCATCTAGTTCTGAAAAATTTTCAAAATCTTTGCTGTTTCGTAATGGTAAGTGGGACACTTTATTGGTGCTATAGATCTCTTTCATTTCTCATACTCCGATTATATACTCAAACTACTACTTCCTATGGAGATAATCTGAATTCCTGAAGTTTATCAGAAGTTCGATGGGACACCCTGTATGCACTACTCGAACAATAAATACGATAATTGACGTTGCTAACCTAAGTACAGAGAATTGTACGATTAAACGCGTGTTTCGAACATGAATGGACGAAAAGTGAACAAGAAAGAGACCAAGAAGGAGGCGACGAATGAATGAGGCAGCGCTGTGCCGCAACATAGCAAGAAACTAGGTAACCGTGGTACGCGTATATTTATTTCGTCTGTTTCTCTCTCTCTCTCTCTCTCTCTCTCTGCGAATAGTTATATGCATTGCATGCGTCTGTTTCTCAGTGTGTGTGCGTGTGCGTATCTGTGTTTGGGAGTATGAAAGAATCAACGAACTTTCTTTTTAACACGCTCTACAAAAAGTACTACGTTTTTCTCATACTTTTTTCCTTTCTTTCTTGTATTTGATGTGGTTCTTTTTCTCTCCGACCACTCGGTTACAAAGACGAAAGGCGACGACGACGACGACGTCGTATTTTTCAGTTTTTAGCGCGTCTGTATGTTGCCTCTTACCTATCCCCCCCCCTCCTCACCGCTCTCTATTCTGTTTTATTTCGTCTATAGAGGAATTTTCTGTCGTGTTATTCCACCTGACGAGTTTTCGCCCTGGTAATGAGAATAAAACACCCAAGATTGGAGGAAATTTTACGCTGGCTTTAGAAAATATTATTCCATTCTGTGCCGAGTTTAGCAGGGTCTGGAGGTGATTTGGAGGTAGACTAGGTGGTTAGGAGGGTCGAGGGGTGCTACATGTGAAACGAGCTATACGTGAGGAGCATTATGTCAGGATTAGGATGGTATTTTTGTATGTATGTGCTATTTTCGATGCAACGAATCTGACATTATTTCTGGCCGAGTTGAATACGTATATGAGGTGGAAAATTTTGCAGATTGCGAGCTGACGGTGGAGCAGCGGGAGAAGGGCGGAATGTTGAACTGTGTGTGGATGGATTATACGTACATAAACTACATTTATGTACTTGTTCGTGTTCGTGTTGTACTTTCTTTTATTTATTACAATCGTGTTGTAATACGAGTCGTAAAACTTGCAGTTGCGTTTTTATTCGCGTGTCTCGAAATGCATACAATATGTGTGCTTGAGCCAAGATCATTTGTTTGGTGAGGAGCCCGCGTGGGTATAATTTTGGCCAAAATGAAATAAATAGCCGAGTCGAGACGAGTCGAAAATCATGTAAAATTTAATAATACAATGGCGAAGAGTTTGAAAAATTGCGAAATAAATTATGCAGAAATGACGTAAAAATTGTTTTAAAAAAGTATGAATAATCGAAGTACTTGTATTTAATTGAAATTCGGTTTCAGTATAAATGTCTAGAAATGTGTGAAATTGAAAATATATACAGTCGTTGATCTCTCAATATTTTCAATTGTAAATAATAATGAAAAAAAGAAATTCAACCAACGATATTATAATTCGTACATCTGATAATTATTTCATGTCAATAAATGATCGAGTAATTACTCGTATGTTTAATTTGTGATTTTTTTTCTTTGTTTTAGGTGAGTGAAGAATTCATTACCTATCCGAAAAAATCGTACGTGAGTGATTTTTAGTAAACTATTACGAATTTGTTCTTTGAGATTTTTCACCCTAAATGAAAAAAAAATAATTGATGGTAAGAATTTTGATTTTCTCCATTTCTTAATCGACCATCAATAATAATTTTTACTATAGCAATTTTTTTTCCAATACGAGAATTGATCAGGCGTTTGCTTACTAATTTTATTTTTGAAATATTCTCTTTATTTTCTGTACGTAAAATTTGATGCACTTTTTTAAAAATTGAAAATTTGGAACCATTAAAATGTACCTGTTGACGAGCCAAAAATGCCCAAAATCAACAGTAGTAAAATTATTTAAAACTGTTTGAGAGAGATCGCATTCGCTTTGCCAAATTGCTGAGGGAAGGGGGGGGGGGGTGTTCCAGGTGAAGAACCGACTGACTCTTCATATTTTCATTTCCAAAAGACGTCGAAGATCAGTGTTTTGAATATTTTATTTAATTTTAAACCTAAAATGAACCATAAGCTTAACGCATCAAAAAAGTTGAATTGAAGATTGAAAATTAAAAATGCCAAAAAAGTTTAACCTTGACATCCTCTTGATCCACATATCAGATTCCAGATTTTCAAGTTGATTGGGAAAGCTTAGAATGGTTTTAGTTTGTTTTTTAAATTTCAAAAAGCGTCGACAAACTTGCCCCCTCCCACCCCACCACCACTCCTGATAGCTGTAAGACTTTAAATTATTGCACTTGTTGTTACTTGAAATTTTCGCATGTTGATTCATTTGGAAATGGTAATTTTTTAACGATTTTCCTCTTCTTGAAATCCTCTCGCACAGCAATTTTGCGACCTCCAATCTCATTATGTAATAAAAGTTGAAAGTATTGCTCTTTTTCATGAAAATATTTCGTAATTCACTGTCTTAAAATTATTTTTCAAGTTGGGAGCACTGCTGTGCAAAACTAATCATTTCCACCCAAATCCTCTTCTCTGAGCTGAAAAATTTTTTTGGCTCTGTATTCAAGGTAATAGACCTTTTACCTGCATTTTTTTGAAAAATGAAAAACCTCGATTTTTACGATTTGTAAATTTTCAATCCCCTGGCAGAGGGCCAAACGTGGTCTGGGATTGAACCGAAAATTTGCTATGTAGACGAAAAATCTCAAATCGCAGGGGGTTAAAAGACAAAAAACTACGTTTTTTTTCCTTCGAAAATAAGCCTACTTCGAAGACCTATAGCTCCAACCTCCATTGAGCTAGTGGCACAAAATTTTATGTGGTAGGTTTTCAACTGAAAGTCAACCATCTTCGTGAGTTTGGTCAAAATCCGAGGTATGCCCCCCCCCCACCTTAATGTATGTACTTAATTTAAAAAATGATTCAGATCGTTTGTGATCCGATTACTTCGCAAATAATCCATTCAAAATTACCATAAAAAGAAACAGCAAACTATATCCCAAGAGAAAATACAAACTTTACCGTCTACAAATAAAAACATTATCCTATGCTGGATTCCATCTCATTCAAATATCCAGAAAGATGAGCTAGCAGACGAAACCGCCAAAATTTCCTTGACTATTTCTCCCATACCCAACCAATCTCACTTACAGATCTAAAAACTCAGAACAAAACCCTCCTATTTAAATCCTTTCAGTACCACTGGGACCTAGTCTCTTCCACTAATAAACTGAAAAATCAATCAAAGACGCAACCCCCCCCCCCTTCCCGGAAAACTTCATCCCAAACCCTAAGACGAAACGAAACTATCCTCTTCAGGCTCCGAACGGGTGTCACTCATCCCTCACACATAGCTACATTTTAAACAAAAAAACTGCAGCCAAAATGCGACTCGTGTAATATTTCAATTTCCATAAAACACATCCTTATCGACTGCCCCAAATTCCAGACTCAAAGAAATACCTATTTTCCAAACGAACCAATCGAGACTGCTTCCTAAAAACCACAAAACTCTATTCTCTCATGTAACCTAATCATGTATCTGCGCCTTTAGCCATAAGACTGTATATGGCGTGTAAATTCAAAAAAATAAAATAAAATTGTATTTTCTAAAAAAATAAAAATTAAAAAATTGCCAAAAAAATTAAAAAATATGTTTACTCTTGCATATTGGGTAAAAATTTAATGCGTGTAGAATTCATTTCTTCAAAAATGCATTTCTTTTTGCATTTTTATTAATATTTTTTTCTGAAAAATTCAATTTTATCAATTATGTTAAAATTGAAAAAAAGATTTACAGTTTAAAAATTTGCTGACGCCTGGTATAAGATCAGCAAAATAGGTGATTGACCATCCAATTACAATCCAATTAAAAAATTTTTTTAAATGCCATAATCAAGTGTAAAAACGTATTTTCATGATCACTGATTGGTCTACCTATTACCTACTCTAAATTTCACTCTATAGCTTTTGGAATTTTAAACGCATAAATTTTTAAATCAACAAATACATATTTTGGCAATTTTTTTACAAATTTAAATCGACGCCTGATACGAATAAATTTATATACGAATTGTAATCCCCGTGGAAATGAATTGATACGAAAACAAAGCGTGGATTATTACAACGACGACGACGAATCATTCGATATACCGAACACAGGATAGGCTGTGAGATGTGTATTCGTATCGTATTTCGTTCATCTCGTGTAAAGTATCTAATAATAATTTAATAGGACTCGGGGTACAATTTTAGTTACATTTATGTTTATTTAATCGCAGCGCGGGCGCAATGTAATTAACCTTGAAAACGGTACGCGTATAATAATATGATAAATATATACGAAGAAAACTAGTTTTTAAAAAAAAAAAAAAATTATTATAGGTATAGAATTAGATATAGCGAGAAAGAGATAGAGATACCGAAGATGGAGAACCAGTCGTCGTCGTCGGTGTGCTTTTGTGTATCATAGGATGTACTGTTTAGGTACCATAGGGTAAAATAAGCCATCTTTACAGCTGTTGATGATAGTTATATTAGCACCGAGATACGAGATACGATGGCATGTGTTGTGCATATAGAATACCGCAATATTAAGTGTCTTAAGAGTTGCGAGGTTTTTTTTTTCCTAATATTTTTCACGCTTGTTATAGTATAATAATTATTATAAGATACGTAAAATGACATTATTCGTAGAAACGGTGCCATTTTCGAAGTCGTCATCTTTGGTGAAATAAAAATAAAGGGAGACGTTGCGTTGGTGGTAAAATGTTTCACGACCCGAAGCTGCCTTTTACCTTAGCACTTCTACTTTTCTTATTACAAATAGTATCAGGTGAACTTTTTGCGTTTGTTTGATGGAAAGTTCCTTTGTTTAATTTTCTGAACTCGTCGTTACCCACTTGTCGAGCACGTTGCAAATACGTTGTTGACAGACGTCTGCGTTGCGTTCGTAAAGAACGATAGTATAAGGCAGCGCAGGGTAAAAATACGCCAGCGAAGGGATCCAGAAAAAAAAAAAAAGTGGTTCAAAAGATAGTGGAAAGTTTTCGTCTCGCGTATCAAGCAACGAGGGAGTGTGCGTAGTGAATTGTCGTCGTCGGTGTTCCCTCCCTCCCTCCTTCCCCATCTGTAGAGTACTTTACTCCCTTTTTTCATTCACCTCTTAGCTAAGTGAGTGTGCTAATTCATCACACTATGCCACACAGATATTATGAGATGCATTAACATTGTCGCGAATATTCGGTACGAGCGAGGTGTGCTGGAAAGTTGTAAAAAAAAAAAATGAGAAAGAAAAAAAAAATATACCCAACGAAAAGAAAAGGAAAACGTAATAAATAAAGAAGCGACGACGATGCCAGGTTGTTTCGAACGAACGGGTCCCGTTCTCGTATCGCCCGTTGCTAACGGTGAAAGTAGAATTAAAAGTGGCATTATAAATGACTCGTCGCGATACAACGACCATTCCAGAATCGTCGGCCGGTGGTTGACTCGTCGTTCACCAGTCGCCAGTACCACTCTACTCCAGCTCCAGCCCCCTGCTTGCGGCTGCCAGATACCCAAGATCTTAACGACCCAGCTGTAAGCTGTATCGAGAACCAAGTTTTCGTCGCGTCGTCGACTCGTGTATCAATTCTCCTGTGGCTATTATTATTATTATTATTATTATTATTATTATTATTATTTTGTGTTATGGTGTGTGGCACGTTGTCGTATCGATGTACTGTCGTAGTCGTTTACCCGGCTCTTTCGACCAACAGTAAAACCAACGGTATATGCGTAATTCATTGGTACACATATAGCACGTTGAATCTCAAATATGTGGCCAGGGTGACTCGTACCTCAGAATTTCAGTTATTTGTATACGCGTAAAGATTTGATACACGACAAGATGAGATGTGCGAGAGTAAAGAGTAGCCTATGCCCCTACCCTTGAATTTTGTAATAAACTCGTAAGTACCTATTAGATAATTGAAAAAAATAATTCTAAACGGAAAAGCCTTCCCATACCCCACTACCTCCATCTTAATTTTTTTAAGGGTGAGATTTTATTTTGAAACGTGTTCGAAAGAACGAGAGCCTACCGATATGAATATTTATTGGAATTTTCTAACCTTTAGGAAGAGGGGGAGGGGAGGGGATGAACAAAAACAAATTCTAAATCTCGATAACTTCAAACTGAACAGGGCTGCGGAATTTTTTCCCCCTCAAAGTATTCATTTTTATATGAATTTTCTACCAGAATCCATGACTCGAATCTTTTTGAACACCGGGTCGTGCTCAGAAATGTGATAAATTCTCGAAAAATTTTGTTTTTTGCATTGATTTGCGAAACTATACACTCGACGTAAAAATTGAAAATGAACAAAGTTGTTTGCTGTGAAATTCTACGTCAGAAAATGCCAAGATTTTGGCGTAAACATACGCGTTTGTGCTCAAAATTCTCAAAAGGTCAATACATTTACGATGATTTTTAACAATTATTATGGCACTTGTAAAAAAAAAAATTTTTAAAAATGAGCCAGTTTTAAAATTTTCTCCCTTTCCCTTACCAGTTATGGGATGGTCTAAATTGATGACATTGATGTTGTCATTGTACGTATAAATCGAACCTTCTGAACATGATCGTGAGATCCAATTTTTCACGAAGCCGCATTAAATATTCATTTTAAGTTCAAAAGCTAATATTTTCTGTAAAATAAACGGATTTGCCGCATATTCTATGCGAAAATATTTTGTAAAAGTCAATCCTGTTCGAAAAGATTAAGTTAATAAAATTACATAATACATAAATGTACAATTGAACCATAGATAATTAACAAAAGAGTTTAATTTTGTACAGAAGGAGAAAAGTTATGAAAGAACTCCTCGATTCTGAATTTTGAACTCCAACCTCCCCCCCCCCAGACCGAATTTTGATCTAAAAGCTACAAACATTCAGAATTCCTTGACATGCAGCACATTCGAAATCCAGTATAATATTGCAGCGATACCCACGTGCAAGTTTTATGCGATTTAAAATTTTTTGAACCTCCCCTTATGTCGCCCTTTTGGGGTTCAACAGCTTAATACGTTGGCAAAGCCGGAAGAGCGCATTCGAAGTTCGGAATAACGACACCTATGTTCAAAAGTTGTGAAATTCTAAACTTTGAACCCCCCCCCCCCCTCACTTGAGACCCCAATTCGGGTTTGGGATCGAAATTATTGTAAAAATCGTGTTCAGCGTCTTCAAAAATCTTAACGTGGAGCACATTCGATTTTTAACCGGGTAAAATGTACATATGTCTGCCTCGCATTAGCGTGACGTATTCACTTGATGAATAATTTTCGAATGTTACTTTGCTTCCCGCCCCCTCCCCCTTCTATGACCATCTTAGGAGAAATGAAAAAAACGAAAATATTCGTCTTTTAATGTTATACAAAATTTGTTTGAACCAATTTTTCAAATTTTTCACTGTAACCGATCTACGTTTGGAGAAAGTTCGACTTGTTCAGCAGAGAACCCCTCCCCCCCATCAAAATTTTGAGAAAACTAATTGTTCTTGTATTTTTCTTATTTTACATAGTATTGGAAATTATTTTGCAAAGCAGTCACACCTAAAATTGAATTGAATCGATTTTGGAAAATTATTTGTGTCAATGGGAAATTTTCAAAAATGCCTTATTTCCGCATGTCCTAGCCCTCCACCCCTCCCCTCCCACCACTTGGAAAAAAGTCAAAGAATCAAAAATATTTGTCTTTTTAGTGCTCTACAACTTATGTTAATGCGTTATATGAGGCGTTATTGCTGAAAAACCAATATTTGCACCACCTTGCCCCCCCCACAGGGCAAAATATGCATGAATTTCAGGGAAGCTCGACACTATTGAAATACATACTCAGCATTGCCTACGTATAAACGAAATTTTCACATTCTTCGAATTTTGATCGGGTTCAAATCTAAAAAGTCTCGTACTAATGTGGAATTTCACGACAAAAGACCTCGTTCATGATCACAATTTTTGCTCCAAGTGCATAGCTTAGAAAATGAACGCCCAAAATTAAATTTTTCGAGATTTTTTGCATTTTTAAGAATGACTCGAGTCTCAAAAAATGTACCCTTGCTTCTGGTAGAAAGTACGTATTAAAATGCATATTTTGAGTAAAAAATATTTACTCAGTTCTGTTGGATTTGGAGATGTTTAAAATTTTCTTTTGTTTGCGGGTCTTCGCCCTCTTCCCCGTTCATCGGAATAAATTTCACAATTTCCCCCTTTTTTTATAGTTATTGTGAAGGTAGGTCTGGGGGCAAAGGGACGGCTTGGTGTTCGGGCTCAAAATTACTTTTGAGGGTCAGTGACTCGTAGTTTATTGTAATATTAGAGTATGAGGGCATTTGGCCATTCATGATGAAGCGGTACGTAGGATGAGGTGATGACACTGGCTACTAACTGTTGCTAGGTACAGGTAGAGGGTACGTATATTGTGTTTTTCATGTATCGAGCCAAGGTAAAGGTACCGTATTATAATATACACGAGTTCAACTAAGCATATTGTGTACGTGATTGAGTCGAGTACAATGATGTTGATGGGGACGAAAATGCAAAAGGTTCATGTTGTATTGGATCCAGCAAATAACGTCTGGCTCCTGGGGAATAATAGTAGCTTAACATACGCAAGGTACATTCGTACTTATAGTACGTAGAAGGGATCTGGTGTTCATTCGACTAATGCACAAGTTCTATTTAGCAGGAATATTCGTCGTTACGCTGTTAACCCTTAAATCTTTCCTTATGTGTGTATTTCCGAATTCGTATAGTTTTCCACAAGTGAAGATGATGGCAAGAGTAGTGGTAGTGATGGGTCGATTCCAGTATAACTTTTTTACGGTTCACGTTCGATTGTGCCAACATTGAGAGCATACGTGTGTACAGTTTACCGTATACGGAGTGTATGGTATTTATTTATTCATTTATTTGCTACATGTGCACGTAGCTACGTACCCAGGCTACCTACCTTCGTACATAGACGTGTGGAAATGAGAGTTTGTTTTGTTGTAAATGATGATTATTGGATAGTTGCGCTGTGTGTATGTCTGGTGGACTTGATAAATACGCTAGTTTTTTTTTTTTTCAACTACCGTAAATAACTTTGGTGGAAATTTGTTCCGCCAGAATATTCGAGTCATCGTTATCGTTCGTCATTTTATTTGTTTCACGTGTGAACGTACGTTACGTATGTAGAGCTGCATACGTACTAGGTACTTGTTACCTGGTAATTTTGCAAATGTGTTATCGTTGTTTATTTTTTTTTTGGTGTATTTTCTCTTTTTGTTTTTGTTTTGTTTTGAATTTTTTACGGATTAACAATATTTTGAGGACTTGTTTCCTAATTCTAGTATTCAATTTAAATTAGCATTGTTTCGAATCGTTATGAAATTGGATAGGTAAAAGTTTATGCACGTATGGTTAGTGGTTATTGCCGTCATATTGCATTAGGGTAGATCAAAAAAAAAAAAAATTTCAACTTGAATAATTTTTGAATATGTGACGTATTTTGAGTTTAAGTTTATCTATGTAAAATTTTGACTCGTATAGGCATGTTACAGGGTTACTTTTTGTCACCACTTGCTTAAAAATGTTACTAAAAGTTACTTTTTTCTCATATTTCTTGAAAAAAAAATTAATAATAATTAGAATATTGTACACAAACTGAATTTATACCCTTCCAATTTATTAAATAAGAAGAAGAACAACAGCCTGATTTTCGTGAAATATTATAACTATTTAAATTAGAACCAAATCAGTGGTAAGGGTGAGAATGGGGTTAATGGGTCTGAAAAATCTAAACCCCCAAAATACACACCTAGGACCCCTACTAAACCTGCATACAAAGTTTCGACTTCCCAGCTTAATTTGAGGGAAGTTATGTGAGAAACAAACTTGAAAAATAAGAAAAATCGACCAAAAAACTACATTTTTGAGGCTGTGAAAAGTTGCAATGTAGCTGAAAAGTAAACACCACCAAAAGGCAAATGTATGTCCTCTACTAAGTCTACTTATCGAATTTCAATTTCCTAGCTCAATTTGGAGGGCAAGTGGGGTACGAACACCCTTTTTTCAATGTTGAAAAGGGGAAAAACCCTCATATCTCCCCTTCTAATTGACCTAAGAGGCTGATTTTTAGATACTAATTATACAACTTTTGATTCTCTATCGATTAGATCAAAACGGAACAATTATTGCGATTTGAGCCCCTCAGCATCTCTTACCCCAAGTTTGGGCACAACTAAATTTTGACCCCCAGGTCATCCCCACTCTAGAACATCAAATTGCGCTCTAATCGAAGCCTATTCCTCAAATTTGATCGATTTTGGTTAATATCTATCTGTGCATAAATTTTTTTGTTGGGGGGCGATAAAAAAATTGAAATAAACATCTCACACGGCGAAAAATGGGAGTAATGGTCTTTTAAGATCCCAAAAACCGGATTTTGTTGATATTCTCCCTCCCACTTCATCCGCCATGGGTCGATAGACCTTATCCATGTGCCAAATTTCAATCATGTCGCTCTATTTGGAAAAGAAATACGAGAAGAGCAAACTCGAAAAATAAGCACAGTTGTCAAAAGTAATACACTTACTTTTTTGGACCTGTGAAGAGGTGCATCGAGGATGAAAAGTCGATACCTCCCTTCCCGCTGAAAAACACATCCAGGGCTCGTACTGAATCTACACGTCATATTTAAACCTACTACCTCTATTTGGAGAGATGATTTGGGACGAACAAAACGGAAAAATAAAAAAAAATGCCCAAAAAACTATTCTTTTTGATCCTCTGAGAGGATGCAACAGGGTTGAAAAGTTAAAATCGCCGAAAAACACCCAATCCTACAGCATAAAAATGAAAATAAATATCTTACAAGGCCAAAAATAGTTGTAATAGTCTTTTAGGACTCCGAAACGAATTTTGGTTCATTCCTCCCCCTCCCCTTCATCTGTTGTAGGTCGATAGATGGTACGTAATAATTTTTTCTGTGTTCGAGTCGTATTTAAAAAAATTTTGGTGAATTTTTGGTTACTTTTTTCACCTGAAATGGCTACTCGAGATACTAAAAAAAAAAATGTTTAAATCCATGATATGTCGTAAAATGTCGGTCCATAGGTCCATTGATAGACTTACTACGAGCTCTGAAAATAGGTCCATTTTCGAAACGAAAAACTTTGTTTTCTGTGTGTACAACTCTAGAAAAACGTATTTCTGAGTTCAAATTCTTTGCAAATGGGTGATTTTTTGAATGTCGAATATCACATTTTTCAAATTTACATGCGAATGGTGGATTTTGAAAAAAAAATTAAATAGAAGCAAAATTATTGAAGGTGAAGTTTTTGCTCAATATTGTTTCTACAAATATATCGCAAACCGTTGGCTTTGGGAAAAATTTCAGCATACTGAATCGGCTGGAAATGTAACTTTCTACAGTTTTGCATCTATATAATTTTTTTTCAGGAAGCATCATTCTGGAGAAAATTCGAAAAATGTGATTTTCGACGTTAAAATAATCATTTATTTGCGTACTTAGGTTGAATTCGTGAAGACTTGAACGAACTTCGGGTCCAACCATGAACCATATACGGTCTTAAGCTCAAAAAGGTGAAAAATTATCATTCCCTGTACCCCGTTCTAAATTTACGTGCGAGATAGATTTTTGGATACGTTAGATAATTATTAATTCTTCATGAATTAGCTAAAAAACAAACAATTTTCGTCTTTTAGTACCCTCTTCCCCTATTTAGTCTTTTGTAGTCAATCAAAAAAAAGAAATAATGAGATAAAAATAAAATAATTTTAATGATTTTTTAGGACTACAAAATAGGTTTCGTCAATACTTCCCTCTCCCCGAATCCGTCGTAAATGTGCAGTGTGCAACTGCCTGACTAAAAATGGATTAAATGGGTTTTTGAAAAACGGAGGTTGAAATTAATGGGGTATGAAGAAGCAAAGACTAAATTCGATGGGGTTTGAAAAAATCAATTAATATGAAACGAAAGGATATCTTTCTTCAAGAGTCGTCAATAGGCCCTCTTCTCGTTTTCGGATTATAGGATGAATTACCAGAACTCCCAAGTGCTGGAATTGCATCCCTCCTCTCGTCTGCATCGTCCGCTGATCCGCTGACGATGAAACATGTTTTTCACACGCGAAATTCCATTTTTACGTCATGTCAATGAATAAAACAGAAAAACAGCCTACCTACGTCAGTGACGTAAAATCGGTGGAACGGAATTATGATTGGGGGGGGGAGTAAAACCTTTCTAGAGCAATTTCTTTCGCAAAACAATTATTTTCGTTGTCGCTTGGCTCGGGCTGTGTGTTTTTTAATTTTCAAAGAATATTAGTAAACCCTCCCTTCCCCTCCTTCATAAGTCGAAAGTTGTTATGCTACTGACCTACATGAACTTTTTCAGCATTTTCCAGTTGTTGAAGAGAGAGGTTGGGGGGGGGCGTAAAACAAAATAATATTTTCAAATCGCCTTAAGTTTTAATTCTATAGGGCTGTGGTCATTTTTTTTTTTTTCAAAACTCGTATTCAATTCAGTATTTTCTATTGAAAGTACCTAGTGTATTTTTGAATGGTGAATTATGCTAAAAAATTCTAGTGATCTCGTGAATAGGTTAGATCGCCGGAGGCCAGAGAGTGATCAATTTTTTTCAATTGATGATGATTTTTAATTTTATAGACATCTTGCAAAATAACTCAATACCTTATTTTAAGGGAAACAAAATTAAACACATCTTATACCACAAATAAAAAAACAAAAAAAAATCAAAGATAACAAGCACCAGCTACACACAGCACACCAAGTGGGCATAGTCCACTGCAGACGATGAAACGATAAACGTCTGGTGGCCGCTACCGACGGAAAAATTAATTCAAAAACAAAGAAAGAAAGCAAGAAAGTAAAAAAGTAAAAAAGTAAAAAAAAAAAGCGCTCAACACTCTCTACAGATAATTAATTAGCTAAAGAACGACAGACGTCAGCTTATTAGATTACAGATATACACAGCATAGTTTGTTGGTATATTTGTATCGTTGCTTTCCTTGTTGGTTAACTCCGGTCAACATTCCCCTTTCGCTGGACTGTGCTATGTACTTTGCAGCCGACAAGGGCCCGTTGGACACCAGTCATATCCACTCGAGCCCAAACCAACTCTATTTTTCAATTAAATTTCTAATTAGTCCCGACAACAATACGTATACCGTATACTCGTACACATAAACGCAGGCTCGCTGGCTCGCTCGCTCACTCTGTCCTGCAAAGGTACCATCATTTTTAGACTGTTGTTGAAAAATACGCCAGCAAATACGATAGAAGGAGGAGACGGGTGACAGGTCGAACAAACCGGCACCGGCACCGGCAAAACCTACATATAAAGGGCACCGCGCCACGTCGCAAAAAAGCTCGACGAAAAGTCCTACATTCTATTTTCAAACAAAGGTAATCCCCGCCGCGTCACCGACGCAGCCGACTTTTACGATACGGATACGCGCCAAGGCGAAACGAAGGCCTGGTAATTGCGAATTTTCAGCTTGGATTATACTAGCACCAGGAGATAGACGTTACGTTGAACTAAAGCGCGGATGCGCACCGTGTTGAGCCCATAAAAAGACGAAGCAAAAAAAAAAAAACAAAAAAACAACCCTGTAGTACGACGAGAAATTTCACTTCGCAAGCAAAATTTTCCACCGAGTTGTTTTTCTTCTTCCAGCCCGACAACGGCAGCAATAACAACATCAGCAACCGTCGCTGTATCTTACTAGGCCTTGTTTCCGAGATAACAGGAAATGCGTAAAAACAAGAAAAAATGATGGCAGTTCAGTTTTTTTTTTTTCTTTTTTTTTTTTTTTCTGTGTTTATTCTCCTTTAAAGGAAAAAGATTCCCAAAGATTATGAATAATACGAAGTAGACCAGTTTTTCGCTTTCCTATTTCTTCGTCGTCAAATGAATAAGTAAAGTTGATAATCATGCTGCTGGATAAAGGGATGAGCAAAAATTACCATTTAATACAACAAGGTGGGTCAGATTTCGTTTTTTTTTTTGGAAATTTGTAATGTCAGGGTCATAATAGTTGCGAAATGACCTAAAATTGATGTGATGAAAGTTATAGCTTTCCAACTCAATTCTTTGAACTTGCAAAACTGACTTTATGTTCGCTAATTTTCAAAACATATTTCAAAGAATTAAATAAAAATTTTGAAATTTTTTTTGAATTAAAAAAAAAATGGTATTCTTAAACGTATTTATACCCAAAATTATCATCGTTTTACCTCTCATAGCAGATTTTTTCGAGGATACTCAAATATTTTTCATTTTTTACTTCTTTAAAAAAATTTGTTAAAAATTAAAAAAACATATTTCTCAAGAAAAAAATCACGAAGGAGACATATTTTATCCATTTTAAACGCTCAAAGGTAATTTCTCATTGTAAATTTTTTTTTTTTAAATCAGTTAAAGTGTATTTTGATATATTAAGACATCTATTAAGAACCCCCTGTAAAACTGACCTTAAATGAACAAAAGTTGGTGTAATTGGCCCATTTCACTATGAATTTACGTAAAAAAATATTTAATAATGTGAAAAAAATTCTGAAAAAAACTTTTCGTTGAGCACCCCTGAATAATCATCTATTATGAGAAACGAAATTGAAATATCAATAATTTTTCGAAATTATTCTCATAAATAGTTCACGAATCAGAGTCCTAAGACTAAAGAACGTAAGTTTTGAATTTTTTATAAATAATCGACATTAGAACGAAGATTTTTAATTTTTAAAAATTTTTATGGCGTAGGTCACGCTAGAACAATAAGAAAAGGTCAAGAACAATAATTTCTGTCGATAAGCCATTCGTTTCACTGTTCAAAGAATCGATAATGTTTTTTGGTGTCATTTCGGAATTCCGAAGTAAGAGTTTTTCCTAATAAGGGTCAAAATCGGCCTATGTCCCAAAATTGATCAAACTTGAACCAAAATGTTACTTATGGTCTAAAAACGTCCCAAAAATGTTTTTGATCTCTCACATCCACCCTTTCCGGAATTATAGCCCCCTCCCCAAAATGTGGGAAATTTCAACACGCGATATCTTTGGATAGGGTGGGTAAAAAATTTTGAAATTTTCACAGATTATGCATCTCTCTGAGTGCTCAATTTTTTCTATGTTGAAATTAAAAAAAAATTTATTTAGAGAGGATTCATGGCTGAAAGTTTTTTTATCATCTTTGTTAGGATGTCATCTGCTACTTATATTTTTCTGAGGTTCCAAAATCGAGTGCAGCATGCTCAAAAAAATCAAAACCAAAAAAAAGCACGTTTTTCACTACTTTTTCATAATTAATAAGGCAGGTATCCCAACTCAAAGTAAAATTTCAAGTCAATACATGAATAAATTGAAAGTACATATTGAAAGAACATCATTTCCAAAATTTCAAGTCCTAAAATGCATTTTTCGATTATTAGTCAATTTTTAAAATTTTAAAATAATCTCATCGTCGTGTAAATCATGAAAATTTAATCTGATCAACGAAAAAAACTGAAATTCGGTACATACCCCACTTTCGACCCCACAGATTTATTGAAAGCGGTTTCGACGTGTTTATAGATGCCCCTAGAAATTTTTAAGGCTAAACTTGGGATCTCGAATGCGGTAAGGATGAAATTTGGAAAAAAATGGGATTTTTAAATCTAATAAAGTGAATTTCTTGGAGTTTGGGTTTCAAATTTTGAAGTCTCATTAAGAAAATGGCGGGTTTTCAGGGATTTGGATATTGAATTCAGCGTAAATATAAAAAACTGTCAATTTTTTTTTACGCTTGAGGGTGGCAGGAGGTTTAGTCATGGTTTACCCCCTTTCCCCCGTTCCATAGGTGCGCCACTGTTCGTGTTCAAGATTTCCGATAAATGAAGTGCACATTCGTTTAGATTTTGATCCCGACAAGATTTCAAATTACGCTCATGATTCATTTCAACAGTAATTTCACCTTAAATTCCGTTTATCCCCCAAAACGGGAAGAGTAAAATTTCAAATTGAATTTATTTTGAGCACGGTCATTTGACCTTCTATTCTCGAATTCGGTCCGTCTTCATATACCTAACTCCAAATCTCAAAAATACCCTCAAAGCAGATGGAGCGAATTGCACACTGACAACATTTAGAACGTGGAGTTGGAATTTGTCTTCTGTTCCGTTTAATAAAACGAATCCGTGATGAAATTATTCCCTCACATACTCCTCATGTTATGAAAAAAAATTGCAAAAAATTGACAACTTTTTGATCTGAAAGTAAAAATTGTTTGATGATGTAAATTTCCCATTTCTTTGAGATGAATTTTCCAGCTTGTTTACGTTTGTTTCGTTGAAAAAAATTTCCCTTTCGAGAAATAAAATTACATTTGTGTTTGGCAGGCTGTTCTTTTGTTTTTAATGTAGAATTTCAAATAACTGTCTTTTGCAATTTAAATTTTTCCATGTCTCTAGGCAATATCGCGTTGTGTCGTAAAAAATTATTCATATATTTTGAAAATTTTCTTTCCATTTTCTTCTTATGTGAAAATTAATACTCTTAGCCTATTATGAAGTACATGAGTCCACCATACACCTTTGTTATAAACTACGTTAAATCTTGGTTGTATGTATATGTGCTTGTGTATTAACTTCACTAACGTTATAATTTTTATAGCGTTTTGCGTTGTTGGTTTTTTTTCTTTGGCGATTTTTTTTTTTTTTTTTTTTCGTTTGTACGAAGGCTTTGATAGCGGTTTTCGTACATTTTATGATCGTTTTTTATAGCACGATACCGGTTTTTATGAGGCTTATAACCGAATGCGGCGCTCAGCTTGGCTGGTCTCGTACTCGTATCGAGTTACTGAGGGTATTATTTAAATGGATGGCGAACAAAAAGAAAATCACCGAGAGTGAGAATGAGAAATATTCGCGTAGGTAATTTTCATATTATTTGATGATTATTGTGTTTTACGTCGAAAATTGATACGAATATTATGCGAGGATAGAGATAAATTATTTTATCAAAGTTATTAGCCCGATATTCTATGTTATATTGTCAATGAAAAGCAGGCTATTACGATCTATTAACCTACGACGAAGTAGAGGCGTGGGGGGTATTACAAAATCTGTTTCGGGGTCCTAGAAGAGAGCATTACGACCATACTGGGCAACGTCAGATATTTATTTAATTTTTTAATATTTTTTCCCCGGCTCATGCCATATCAAAATGACCCAAAAAGTAACTCGGGTCTCTCGATTTCGCTCAAATTTTTTTTTGCAAGTTCCCCTCGATAGTCTAGTCAAGAAATCATCGTCATTTTGGTCTTGACCCTTCTAGGGGCTGAAAGGTGGCCTTTGTGATTTTCGAGCAATCGCAATTTATCGTCAAACAACTCAAGTTTGAAGATTCATATTTCATGATTGGTTAGACGTGACATAAGTGTGTTTGCTCGGTTTTATTAGTAATTCAATGGAAATTCAAAATTAATATTCAAAATTTTTAAAGCTCAACTTTTCATGATGAGTACAAAGGTTGAAAACTACCATTGAAAAATATTAAAAAATTATCACGAACAGAATTTTTATGCTAGTTTTAAGTAATTAATTTTCAAAATGGATCTCATCATCTTTGGGGGGGGGGGCGGGGGGGACGCACAGGGATTCTCAATTTTGGTCAAAATTGAAAAAAAT